>SJYQ01002756.1:533352-583567 GCA_006410935.1 Redunca redunca | reverse complement strand
CTGTTTCCTGGTGTTTGGAAACCTCTCTTCTTAAAGTTCCTTTCCTGGGTCCGCCTTCCCTATCCGGGACGGAGCTCCCTCCCCACCTCCTTTGTCTCTTTTTTCGTCTTTTATATTTTTTCCCTACCTGTTTTTGAAGGCAGTGATCTGCTTTTCTGGGTGCTTGATGTCCTCTGCTAGCATTCAGAAGTTGTTTTGTGGAGTTTGCTCGACGTTGAAATGTTTTTTTGAGGAATTTGTGAGGGAGAAAGTAATCTCTTCGTCCTAATCCTCCGCCATCTTCCCAGAATTCTGTTTTGTCATTTTTAATTGGCAAGCATTAGCTATTTAAAATCCCGAAAGGATACCCACTATTATTTGAAGCTGTTTTGTAATTCTTGTGTCCTTAGCATATTTTTGGATAGGCTTTCCAAAGGATAAAATGGCTAAAGAGAGAGGATTCCCACTGTGTTTTAGTTAAACAAGCTAATGTTAATTCCATCATCCTGACCATAGGGAAAAATTTATTAGAGATGATTTGATATTCAGGAATTTTATTACTTTTATTATTTTATAAATAAAATTTATTTTTTATTTCATTACTTTTATTCTTGCATTTCTATAGTTGAAAACAAATGAACTCTACTTATTGCTCTCATATCCAGAGTTTTCATCCTTGGTCCCTTAGTAGTTTTGTTGTTGTTTAGTCACTAATTCACATCCTACTCTTTTGCGACCCCCTGGACTGTAGCCCGCCAGGCTCTTCTGTCCAAGGGATTTCCCAGGCAAGAATATTGGAGTGGGTTGCCATTCCCTTCTCCAGGAGATCTTCCTGACACAGGGATTGAACCATGTCTCCTTCATTGACAGGCGTGTTCTTTACCACTGAGCCCCTCTTAGTAGTAATAATGGCATTAAATAATAGTGACAGTAAAAGTAGTGGATATAAAAGCATCAGTCACAATTACAGTAATGTCTATCATTTTCATGTGTATTGTGTACCAGGTACCGTGCTAGATATGGTTCACAGAGTATTGCCTTTATCTTTATAAAACTCTACAGAGTATTAGTAGTCATCCCTACAATGTCAGTCAACTTGCTCATGGAGGCTGGTAACTTTTCTAAGGTCTACAGTTAGTAATTGGTAGGTCTGGAAACCAAGCTCAAATCTGTCTAATTTTAAAGCCAATTCTGGTAATGTTGCTTAATTTACTGAAGTCAATAGGAAGAGGTTTAATAAAAGCAAACTACAGACTTTTACAAGCATTTGTTGGAGCCTTCTTTCATACTGTGTCTCCCTGAGATTACCTGAATTCCAAGTTTTCTGAAGGTACTAATCTATGGTCTACACAAGCTTAGCAAATTTGAGCAATTCAGAGATCCAGTATAGGAATATCAGCTCTTTAACTCCATTATTCATTTATCAGGTATTTAGGCTTGAATTTTTGAGATACTTATCTATTTCTGTAAACCAAATGTGTAATAATCTGGAGCTCATTTTAATCTTGACTTCTGAAATGTGGAATAATAAGTCCACTAAAAAAATTATATGAAAGTCTTGGGCATTCATGATTTCAAGAATTTACTGGTGTTTTTGGACTATATTGAAGACAGACCGTGGAACGTGAGTTATTTTATTGAGTTGATCCTAGTTGTAATTGTATCATTTTTCAATTATTTGAGATTTCAGTTAGTACATGCTCTTGGCAGTGCAGCTGCTGTGTGTGTTGGAGAGGTGACGTGTGAAGCTGGTCCATAGTTGAACCACTTGCTGTCTGACAAGTCTGCATTTGTTTGTGATAGTTCATTTGATAGTTCTGTGTGATGTGTGCATGATTTGCTCTTGGTACTGACTCAGAAACCAGAAACATTTAACATAGAAATAAGAATATTTTTGCATTGGCCTTTGGGAAGCTTTAAAATTGCTTAGTGTTTCGAGATGTTGTGCATTTTGTTTTTCACCACACTGGTTAAGAGTTGAGAGATGTACAGTTATAGAATTAGTGTTTCTCTGATCTCATTTCTCCTTACTATCGTGGAAGCTATAATTCCCCTCTAAGGAGTCCTCTAGGTACCAACTAGAGGGGGGTGAGTTTTATTTCAGTTCCCCTCTATGAGTGTCTCAGAATATTCAAGAGCAGTCTCTTGCTCTAGTGTTGGTACCATGATGGTGGAGATGGTTCTAGAAAATTCTGCAAATAGACCTCCTGCTGTTGCCAAAACTATAGCTTGCATTTCTTTGTGGATGCTAAAGTGGCAGCTGTAAGGAAGTCAGAAGCTGTTCTAATCATTCAGAGCTGAGCATCGATGCCCTTACATCATGCCATGTGTCCAACTAAACAGAAAGACTTCTACCTGGTGTACGCACTCCTTCGTCTCAGGTCAGAGCCATTTGTATTTCGTGATGGCTCACAGACAATTTAGTCAGTCATTTATAATAGACTTGGGCCAAGTTCATGGGCTCTGGGGCTGAGGGCATATCTGAATATCAGTTAGATGCTGTGTTGGAAATTGCTGCTCTTCTTTAGCCTGAAGGTGGGTTCCTTCTCAAGAGCCATTTAGGTCTTTCATGCTAATTAACTGCTGGACAGCAGTTCCAGAATCCCTCAGATTTGCCCTTTGGATATAGCTGAGTCTTACTGCATTTATAAGATAAGTCCAAGCTAATTCAACATGTTATTGTCAGCTAAGCATTTGTGTTGACAAAAAGTGCATTCCTTTGTGAAATACATTAGTTATTATGTTTCAGTTAGTGCAAGAAGAATCTAAGGTAAATTTGTTTTAAGTGGTCCCCTTCCCTTCTTATCTTCCTCCCTCTTTTCCTTCATTTCTCCCTCCCTCCTTTTCTCTTTTTCTTCTTTCCTTTCCTTCTCCTGTCTTTCCTTCTTGCATTAACTCAGTTTCCCTGTTGGGAGATGGGTGTGAGCTTTCAGTACAAGTAGAGTGTATGTATATGCCTCAGTTGCACTCACAGTGTTGCTATATTAGAGCTTTTGTGTCCTCCGATTTTTAGTTGGCATCTAGTGATGACATATTATTATTGTTTCAACTTTATCACAACTCTACTTAAGAAAAAAATACTGCCCATACCCTGCGAGGTAAGTACTGTATTTTTTGTAGGTTAGCGCTACTTTTCAGTTAAGGGAGTGGGGTCCATCCTCACTTTCCATCATGGTTGGATCTCAAGACACATTATGCATTCAGACTTTTCTCAAGTCATGAGTGATGCTTGGTGTTGTGATATGTTGCATGGTACTTCATCTTCATGCAGTCAGGAAAACAGCATTGGAAATCTGAATAGTCTTAAGTTGTGGGATTTTTGTGAATATTTATCTACACATTTAGAATATTTCTGACAGGATTGACTTAAGTGTACATTTACTATTGAGTAGTGAGCAAACTTCTTGTGGGGAAAGAAACTGTTATTTGTCAGGATGCCATTCTGGATGCTGATATGCTGTGGGAAGTCCTGCATATCAGCCCTGGGTCATATCAGCCCTGACACTCTTGGAGCTTACGGTGCAGCAGGAAAGGCATTCACTGAAGATGTAAGTCAGAGCACAGAGCTAGAGGATCTAGTGGGGGCTTCCCTGGTGGCTCAGTGGGAAAGAATCTTCAAGAGACATGAGTTTGATCCCTGATCTGGTAAGATCCCACATGCTCTGGAGCAACTAAGCCCATGCACCGCAGCTATTGAGCCTGTGCTCTAGAGCTCGGGAGCTGCAACTACTAAAGCAATGTGCCTTAAAACCTGTGCTCCGCAACAAGAGAAGCCACTACAATGAGGAGCCTGAGCACTGCAACAAAGAGTGGCCCTGCCTGCCACAACCGGAGAAAAGTTCACCAGCAATGGAGACCCAGCACAGCCAAAAATAAGTTAATAAAATCATATCAAAAGAATCTAACAGAAAGTTTCTCTCTTCACTGTAAAATCTGAAGAGAGATACAATGTGAACATATTAATTTCAACATCTAGAGACAAATATAAATAGTTGTTTACATGGTAGTTGTTAGGTGGACTATGGAAAGATTTAGAAATAAAACACGTCGAAGAGGCATCATTCTTGAGCACATTCAAGTATAGCCACCATGGCTCAATTTCAGTTTCCTTTACTAGGAAGGAGTACTTAACTTAAAAAAAAAATGCAAGAGAATATAACATCTTTGTCTCCTTTTGGACAAATGCCTTACTAAACAGATGGACTTTGTCTAATGCCCTAGACTGCTAGTTTATTTGTGTGCTTTGGACCAGAAGAGAAAGATTTCAGAGTTCCACTACTTTTCTAGAAGAAACACTGTTTTATCATCCACCCTATTCAATTCGAGAAGTTTTCACCAGCGTACAGGGAGAAAAGGATCTGTAAGGCCATCGGATTCTAGAATTCTTAGACCACACAGATTAATGACCAACACCTTGGTGCACACCTGGAGGGTAATCATTTGGCAGATTGCAGGCCACAGGTGTGAAGCCAATACAGTACACGAATTAAAATTTTTCTAGGTGATTTTCAAACAAGCTGCCAATATTGTATTTCTTATCAATTTAGTCTACTGCCACTTACACTAATTAAGTAAGATAATATGAAGAAAGATTTTGCAAAGCAAACAATGCTACACAAATACAAGTTATTAGAATTGGATCCTTGTGCAGGTAATTCATATGGTAATTGTGAGTCTGTTTCAGCCCAGGAAGAAACAACCAGGAGAATAATGATTCCATAGTACAAGTATGCATTTGCTTGATTAATTTAATTTTATGAATTAAATTGGAGCTTCCCAGGTGGCTCAGGGGTAAAGAATCTACCTGCCAAAGCAGGTAAAGCAGGTTGGATCCCTGGGTCGGGAAGATCTCCTAGAAAAGAAAATGGCAACCTACTCTGACATTCTTCCTGGGAAACCCTATGGACAGAGGAACCTGGTGACCTATGGTCCCTGGAGTTGCAAAGAGTCAGACACGATTTATTGACTAAACAAAAAATAAATGAATTAAATTAATCCACCCCCTCCTCAGCTCTTTCTTTCTGAAGCTCTGGACTACAGCAGTTGCTAGTGACCATAACTGTAAAGTTTTTGTGTCCAATGGACCACATACTATTATTAATTTGGTGATCTAAGAAATATCATGCAATGCATGAGTACATGAAATGAGATTTAGATGAGGCAACTATGTCTAAGAAGCAATCTTTCTCTAATCTCTGTATTTTCCCTTCTCTGGGGCATAGTCAAGTGGGAAATATCTTTCTGGGACCTTCTCTATCCAATAGCCTATAAAAGTATTTAACTTTATTGTAATAGGCACTGGATTGGAAATAAGAGAGAATGGAGTTCGGTGTCCAGGTATGCCAATTATTAATTATGGTCTTTTGATAAGGTATTGGGGCTTTCTAGGTGGCTCTGCTGGTAAAGAACCTGCCTGCCAATCAAGAGACATAAGAGATGTGGGTTTGATCCCTGGGTTGGGAAGATTCCCTGGAGGAGAGCATGGCAGCTCACTCCAGTATTCTTGCCTGGAGAATCCCATGGACAGAGGAGCCTGGCGGGCTACAGTCCATAGGATCATGAACAGTCGGACGTGACTGAAGCAACTTAGCACAAACATGATAAGTTATTGACCTCTCTGGATGAGTTGACTACTGTTTATAATGGAAACTGAAAAGGAGCTACTGGACAAATAAAAGGAAAAGCTAGATAGGATGGTATCTCAGAAGCCCTGTAGATTGTGTCTCCTTGAGAATTATTGAATCCTGAATCCTGGCTTTCCTAAGGATACTAATATCTGCTCTAAGCAATTGTGTCAAATATTGCCCATCATCTGATGAAACATCAATCAAATGCTTCATCACTGAGAAATGAAAGAGATAAATGAGGTGAAATAAGATGGGCATTGCTGGGGAAAAGGAACCCAAAGGAAGTGCTTTCCCCCCTCTTTTGGATGTCAGAAATAATAGCTTATTATCTACTGGGAAGTCATCAATAAACAGATATGGAATAATTGATGATAATGGAGAGAAAGAGACAAGATACTGGAACAATATCCTTGAGAAGAATATTAGAGGTAGATTAAATGGGATACAATCTTAAAGAGAAAGTACAAGTCTTAGTCTATACCTTCCACAATTTGTCTTCAAATAAATTAATTTTTTCAGTAAGGGATAATTTCACTTCCATACCTCTATGGTCCTCATTTCTCATATTTCTTGAATATTTCTAACATTCATTGTGAAAGGGTTACTATCCCTTTAAAACCAGCACTAAATTTTCTCTCCTTAATGAAGTCTCCTTCAACTGCAGAGACCAAAGATGGTGTCTTTCTAGAGACCATCAAGTAGGTCTAAAGACCAGTAAGTAGATTCTACCAGACATCTAAGATGATAACTCAAGATGGAAATTAATTCAATTTCAGCTATTTGCCAGCTAAGTCAAATAACATGTCATATTAGTTTATGTGACTTTCATTTTCTATCACAAGAAAGCTTTTCAAACTCCACTGTTTACATTTAAATTTATTAAATTGAAATAAAATTTAAAACTCATTTCTTTAGTCATACCAGTTACATTTTAAGTGCTTATTAGCCGTATACAGATAGCGACTACAGTTTTGGAGAATTCTGATATGTAACTTTTCTGTTTATTGGAGAAAATGCTGTTAGACAACAGTAGGGTCAATTTTGTAATACTGTGGTCCACAGATATCGTTAGGGTACTTCCCTCTACAATGCTCAATGTCCCACAGTGATGCATAAACAGACACACATATAAAATGGACACGTATAAACACAAGGATGATGCTAACTGGTATGTGTCTGGAAGCTTCATAGAGAACACCTTTGAGCAGAATTTTTATGAAGAATAAACTTTTGATTGGGGAAGGGAGAATTCATTCCTAATTGGGGGAATGAACATCATGAACAAAATTATTGGAAGGTGAGAATGCACAAAAGAAAGTCAGTGTGCATAAGCATTCAAGGTGATAGTTTGATCTTCTACAACTATGTTAATTAAGCGGAAGCAAACAGAAAACAACCTCTACCTCGCCCTCACAACACTCCCCCCGCCAAAAAAAAGAATGCCTAAACTTTGGGCATTCCTAAAGGAATAAATGGGAAACAAGATGTCATTTATTAGTTGGGTTACTGTCAATGCTTATTGTGTTGAGTTCTGATGAGGCTCATTTGGAATATGCAGTTTATAGTGAAGGCCAATGATAATCTCTCCTGTATTCTTTGCACAAATGCAAATTTGAGGACATTTCACACTCAGGCCAGCTTTTTGGCAAAGGGAGCTGAAGTGATGCCAGCTTACTTAGGCACACAAGTGAGGAAGGGAGATGAGCTAGGTGATCAGTCTCAGCAAATGGAAGAAACAGGAAGCAGATAAGTGTGTGTCCATTGGTGATGCTCTTTTCCCTCTCACTGTGACATCATCCACTTGTGATCATGACCCTGGCAGTGTTCAAGGAATTTATATATATTTTTATGTTTTCGGTAAGACTGTTGAATACTTTTATAAATCTGTAAAATCTCTTCATCTAATCTACTTAGGTTTTCTATGTGGGTGGTCATGCAAGCTGAAAAAGGGGATTTGTTTCTTCTACTTCATTATTTCTAGTTTATTTCTCTTATGCTATATTATTATGTTGACTTGAACATCAATAGAATACTGCATAGCAGAAGTGATAATGCAGAGTTTTTGTTGTTTTTATAGTTGACTTTAAAAGGAATGTTTTCAAAGTTCTATCTTTAAACATAATGCTTGCTATAAAGATCTTTGTAAATACATTTTCTCAGGTTAAGATAGTATTCTTCTAACTATAATTTAACGGTTTTTTAAAAACCAGAAATAAATATTGAGGTTTACCATGGCTTGTGAGTTTAAAAAATATATTTAGGTAGTAAGATGACTTTTCCCCCTTAATCTGTTGATAGGGTAAATTTTGTTGATTGATTTTTCTTACTTAGTCACTCTTGTTTTCCAAGAAAGGATAAAAAATACATGTTTGTGAGCACATTTTTCATATAACATATTGGATTTGATCTGCAAATGTTTTATTTGGCTACTAATGTATATATTGTAAGTAAAATTGGTCAATGTGTTTATTTTCTTACACTCTGACAGTTTTGATATCTGGACTTGTTGACCTAATAAAACAAGGTAAATGATTTTTATTATTATTTTTATTTCTCTATAACAGCTAGTATAAGATTGGGGTTGTCTGTCTCTTGAAGCCTTGTCCATTATGTTTTTCCAAGTCCCTCTTTTTTCTATGGAGCTCAAGTAGCTACTTTTATTTAAAAAAAAAAAAACCAAAAAACTATTTCTGTAACTTTAAATATTTTGAGGAGAGAGGATGTTGTGTCAATGTGTGTTTAATCAGCCATACTTATCTTAAATTACTCTTTAAAGAAGATCTGCAATTAAAAATGTAAAAGGAAAAACAGTAGTTTGAGAAGAAAAACTAGTAAATGTAAAAATATCTAGAATAGAGAAAACTTAAATGTGTTTGTGGGAAGACAGAGAAACCAGAAAGAACAATTTCACAAAAGAAAAGAGAGAATCTTAGAAGAAACTAAAGAGGCTTGATATCCCAAGACTGAGGGAGAATTTCATTGAACATGAAAGATGAGGACATGGATTTGTCATGAGTGACACTGGTCAGACACTTTGGCATTGTTTCAGTAAGGTTAAGTTATGGTAAGATAAGCACCCATTTAGAGGGAGAACTTTATGTCTGTATTAGGGTTTTGTTTTTGTTCCAACTCTGATCAGTTCTCCTGACACAAGATAGGTGACTTAAAATTCAATGCAATTCTGACATTTCTTTTTTTTTTTNCAATGCAATTCTGACATTTCTTTTTTTTTTTATTTTTTTATTTTATTTTATTTTATTTATTTATTTATTTATTTTTACATGTTTCAATGCCATTCTCCCATCTCATCCCACCCTACCTGGAGTTAGTATCAGATCCCACAAGTTAAGCGCTCAGTCCCACAAGACTGCCTCTGCCTCCCCAACCCCTTCAGATGCCAATTGCAAGCCCAGGCTGTCACCTGTATTAAGTGACTGGATATATATTGGAGGTTCCCACATTCCTCCCTGGTTCAAAAATTTGCTAGAATGACTCACAGAACTCAGGAAAACAGTTTATTTACCAGTTTATTTAGAAGGATACAATTTAGGAACAATTAGATAGAAGACATGCATAGGACAAGGAACAGAGAAGGGGTACAGATCTTCCATGCCCTCTTTAAGAGCACCATCCTCCCAACATCTCTGTGTGTTCACCAGGGAAAAGTTCTCTAAACCCATTAGTTAGGATTTTTTACAGAGTCTTAATTATGTAGACATATTTGATTAAATCATTGGCTATTGGTGACTGAATTCAGTCTCCAGCCTCTCTCCTCCCAGACGGTCAGTAGGTGGACTTGGAAGTTATATCTACTACCGTGGGCAGGAATCGCTCAGAAGAAATGGAGTAGCCATCATGGTCAACAAGAGTCCAAAATGCAGTACTTGGATGCAATCTCAAAAACGACAGAATGATCTCTATTCGTCTCCAAGGCAAACCATTCAATATCACAGTTATCCAAGTCTATGCCCCAACCAGTAACACTGAAGAAGCTGAAGTTGAACGGTTCTATGAAGACCTACAAGACCTTTTAGAACTAACACCCAAAAAAGATGTCCTTTTCATTATAGGAGACTGGAAGAAACACCTGGAGTGACAGGCAAATTTGGCCTTGGAATGCGGATTGAAGCAGGGCAAAGACTAATAGAGTTTTGCCAAGAAAATGCACTGGTCATAGCAAGCACCCTCTTCCAACAACACAAGAGAAGACTCTACACATGGACATCACCAGATAGTCAACACTGAAATCAGATTGATTATATTCTTTGCAGCCAAAGATGGAGAAGCTCTATACAGTCAACAAAAACAAGACCAGGAGCTGACTGTGGCTCAGATCATGAACTCCTTATTACCAAATTCAGACTTAAATTGAGGAAAGTAGGGAAAACTGCTAGACCATTCAGTATGACCTAAATCAAATCCCTTATGATGATGCAGTAGAAGTGAGAAATAGATTTAAGGGCCTAGATCTGATAGATAGAGTGCCTGATGATCTATGGAATGAGGTTCGTGACATTGTACAGGAGACAGGGATCAAGACCATCCCCATGGAAAAGAAATGCAAAAAAGCAAAATGGCTGTCTGGGGAGGCCTTACAAATAGCTGTGAAAAGAAGAGAAGCGAAAAGCAAAGGAGAAAAGGAAAGATATAAGCATCTGAATGCAGAGTTCCAAAGAATAGCAAGAAGAGATAAGAAAGCCTTCTTCAGTGATCAATGCAAAGAAATAGAGGAAAACAACAGAATGGGAAAGACTAGAGATCTCTTCAAGAAAATTAGAGATACCAAGGGAACATTTCATGCAAAGATGGGCTCGATAAAGGACAGAAATGGTATGGACCTAACAGAAGCAGAAGATATTAAGAAGAGGTGGCAAGAATACACAGAAGAACTGTACAAAAAAGATCTTCATGACCCAGATAATCACGATGGTGTGATCACTCATCTAGAGCCAGACATCCTGGAATGTGAAGTCAAGTGGGCCTTAGAAAGCATCACTACGAACAAAGCTAGTGGAGGTGATGGAATTCCAGTTGAGCTGTTTCAAATCCTGAAAGATGATGCTGTGAAAGTGCTGCACTCAATATGCCAGCAAATTTGGAAAACTCAGCAGTGGCCACAGGACTGGAAAAGGTCAGTTTGCATTCCAACTCCAAAGAAAGGCAATGCAAAAGAATGCTCAAACTACCGCACAATTGCACTCATCTCACATGCTAGTAAAGTAATGCTCAAAATTATCCAAGCCAGGCTTCAGCAATACGTGAACCGTGAACTCCCTGATGTTCAAGCTGGTTTCAGAAAGGCAGAGGAACCAGAGATCAAATTGCCAACATCTGCTGGATCATTGAAAAAGCAAGAGAGTTCCAGAAAAACATCTATTTCTGCTTTATTGGCTATGCCAAAGCCTTTGACTGTGTGGATCACAATAAACTGTGGAGAATTCTGAAAGAGATGGGAATACCAGACCACCTAACCTACCTCTTGAGATATCTGTATGCAGGTCAGGAAGCATCATTAGATGCTTCCAGTTAGAACTGGACATGGAACAACAGACTGGTTCGAAATAGGAAAAGGAGTACGTCAAGGCTGTATATTGTCACCCTGCTTATTTAACTTCTATGCAGAGAACATCATGAGAAACGCTGGACTGGAAGAAGCACAAGCTGGAATCAAGATTGCCAGGAGAAATATCAATCACCTCAGATATGCAGATGACACCACCCTTATGGCAGAAAGTGAAGAGGGACTAAAAAGCCTCTTGATGAAAGTGAAAGAAGAGAGTGAAAAAGTTGGCTTAAAGCTCAACATTCAGAAAACGAAGATCATGGCTTCTGGTCTCATCACTTCATGGGAAATAGATGGGGAAACAATGGAAACAGTGTCAGACTTTATTTTTGGGGACTCCAAAATCACTGCAGATGGTGATTGCAGCCATGAAGTTAAAAGACGCTTACTCCTTGGAAGAAAATTTATAAGCAACCTAGATAGCATATTCAAAAGCAGAGACATTACTCTGCCGACTAAGGTCCGTCTAGTCAAGGCTATGGTTTTTCCTGTGATCATGTATGGATGTGAGAGTTGGACTGTGAAGAAGGCTGAGCGCCGAAGAATTGATGCTTTTGAACTGTGGTGTTGGAGAAGACTCTTGAGAGTCCCTTGGACTGCAAGGAGCTCCAACCAGTCCTTTCTAAAGGAGATCAGCCCTGGGATTTCTTTGGAAGGAATGATGCTAAAGCTGAAACTCCAGTACTTTGGCTACCTCATGAGAAGAGTTGACTCACTGGAAAAGACTCTAATGCTGGGAGGGATTGGGGGCAGGAGGAGAGGGGGACGACAGAGGATGGCATGGCTGGATGGCATCACTGACTCGATGGATGTGAGTCTGAGTGAACTCCGGGAGATGGTGATGGACCGGGAGGCCTGGCGTGCTGCGATTCTTGGGGTTGCAAAGAGTCGGACATGACTGAGCGACTGAACTGAACTGAATCACTTCGTTGCTTCCCCTGGCAACCATCTCTCCATTCCTAGGAGCTATCCTGGGGCCCCCAGCCACTAGTCATCTCATTAACATTAAAAAGGACACATCATTTCAAATATTCCTAGAGTTTTTGGAATTGTGTGCCAGGAAACAGAAAGGGGAGGGCAAAGACCAAATGCAAGAATACCTGTTTTCTTGCTCTTTGCTTTGTCACACTTCACAGATACTGTGATTTTTAAAAAATTGAAGGTTTGTGGTAACCCTATATCAAGCAAATATATCAGTGCCATTTTTCCAACAGCACTTACTTAGTTCATTTCTCAGTGTCACATTTTGGTAATTCTCGCAATATTTCAAACTTTTTCATTATTGTTATATGTTCTCAGATATAGTTAAATTTTTAGCACTGAAGTATTTTTAAATTAAGGTACGCATATGTTTTTAAGGCATTGTGCTATTGCACACTTAATAGACTATAGTACAAAGACATAACTTTTCTATGCATTAGATAAGCAAAAAATATTCATGTAACTTGCTTTATTGTGATGCTTACTTTATTGTTGTGGTCTGGAACAAAACCTACAATATCTCCAAGGGATACCTGTGTATATTTCTTATGTCACAGTGTTAATTTGCACACAGATAACCAGTCTCTCAGGGATGAACTCTACTAAATCAATTCACAATAAATTGGTGCCTAATCCAGAATGCCAGTGTTTTATAATAGAATGTATACAGGTCACAAAGACTGGATGGTGGGATATTCAGCATATTTTCTCTAGATAAGAAGGTTCCCTAGAAGTCATATTACAAATAGTACATTGGTTGATGATCACAGAATCAGAATAAAAAGACTTAATTGGATGATTTTCATGGTTACTGAGCTATGGTAACCCAAAGAAGAATGTAGGAATCTATATACCAGGAGAACAGGCTCATGGAAAGAATCTAAATGTCCACTGATGGATGAACAGATAAAGAAGTTGTGGTATATCTATACAATGGACTACTACTATTCAGCCATATAAAAGAATGGATTCTTGTCACTTGTGATAATATAGAGGACATTGAGGGCATTATGCTAAGTGAAGCAAGTCAGACAGAGGAAAATAAACACTGTATGATCTCACTTATATGTGGAATATCAAGACAAACAAAACAAAGAAAAAACAAACTCACAGATACAGAGAACAGATTGGTAGTTGCCAGAGGTAGAGGGTGGGCAAAATGAGTTAAGAAGGTGAAAGGTATGAACCTCCAGTTATAAAATAAATGAGTCATTGGTATGTAATTTAAAAAGAAAAAAAGGACAGAAATAGAACTATCTCATTTAGACCTACACATGTTGGGGACAGTTTTATAGTATAGGTCGTAGCTGCCCTTAGACATCATTTTTTATGTTTCATGCTACTTCTTATTTGCACATTAAAACAATCAATGATAAAGAATTTCTACTGCACTCAGTACTATTTCTCCAGCTATAATTCTAGCCTCCATAATGCTTTATTGATACATTCTGTGTGTGTGTGTGTGTGTGTGTGTGTGTCTGTGTGTGTGTTAGTCGCTCAGTTGTGTCCGACTCTTTGCGACCCCATGGACTCTAGCCCGCCAGGCTTCTCTGTCCATGGAATTTTCTAGGCAAAAACACTGGAGTGAATTGCCATTCCCTTCTCCAGACATTTTGTGTACAGGCTAGGTATGAATCCATTCACCTAATCTTTGTAATTATATGAAGTAAGTACCACTAACCTTATTTTACATATGAGAAAACTGAGGCTAGAAAAGTTAGATAGGTTGAACAAAATGACAGAAGTAGATTAGCTTGAATTTAAACTATCTGTCTGTCTCCAAATTTCATGTCTTGATTAACTACAAGCTTAGATAAGCTAATAATTTTCTGAGGACACTGAGGTTACTGAGCCTGGATGTTCCTGAAACACTTTGGCCATTCATTACAGAGGGACATTTCTTGTCCAGATGGCTAATCTCATTAATTACACTTCTCCCAATTTTATTCTCAGCATGAAGACTTGAAGTTATGAAGAGTATCTTGCTGACACCCCCATCTGCCTTACTAGAATGTCTCTATAAGCAAAAGAGGCTCTTCTGCAACAGGAGTCAGGAGGGAATGGAAGCCAATGGGTGTAATAGTGAGAAACTGGGAAAGCACAAGGGGGAAGGCTAATAAGTTTATGTGTATTGGGTCTGGCCAAAAAGTTCATCCAGGTTTTTCCATAAGTTGTATTGGAAACCCTGAATGAACTTTTTGGCCAACCCAACAGTAACTTTTATGTTCCAGTGAACAAGTAGCTAAGTTCATCCTTCTGCTCTGATGGTGACGAGTCCATTTTTAAGGTCAGTGCCTTTACTGGTGTTGATGAAATTTAGACAAGGCAATATTGGGGAAGGAATAAATTTGTAGTGATCCAAGAAGCAGAAACACAAAATGTACTTTAGTAACCCTCAGCTGATGAGTAAGTTGAGAGAATAACTAGAATTTTTATAGGTAGAAATATCCAATATGAAATGGATATTTGTCCTTGGGTTCAAAATGGAGAACTAGACTGGAGTTACTAGTGTGAAAGTCATCAGATTAACCAGTGTTTGATACTCGAGGGAAATGTAATGATGAGATGGCTCAGTCAGAGTTTGTAGAAGACCAGGAATGCAACAGGACAGAGTGGAATCCTGGAGAGGAGTTAAGAGTTGAGCAGGAAGCAAGTAGCCCAAAATGGAGACCAAGGTGGAGCAATGAGAAAGATGGAGTAAACCCACAAATGGAAAGATTAGAAATCAATGTTTAAGGTAATGTGCATGGTCTATGTATATCTGATTCACTATAGGCATTTTTTCGACAGTATACACACCAATAAATTCTGGATGAAGTAAATGGACCAGTGGTTATATTTTCTAACAAATCCTTTAAGATGCTTGAGAGGCAGTTTGGTAACATGTAAAGAACCCCAAGTTTTACAATTAAGAGCTCTACACTTATTCTTAGTTATTAATATACTGTGTGTTTATGACCCACTTTCTCTGAGCATCAATGCTTGTGAAAGTTTTTTATACACAGAAAAGCACTATATCAAAAGGGATTATTGTTTTTTAAAAAGTTGTTTGACATAAGAAGCTTAACTATTTATATTTAAACTTCATTATTTAAAAATTTATAATCTGTGACAGAGCAAGAGTTTTTAAAACTGTGATTTCATAGGCTTATGTGTAGTATATCTAAGATGACAGTGGAGATAATTGGTCTTAAACTTAGGGTTTCACTTTTATAAAAGCTTTGTTCTTAAATAAACTGTGTTTTAGAGTATTTTATTCACTGTTATCAGGGATATTTGTTTATGAATTTCTGTCCATTTTGTTCTATATTTTCAAGCACTATTATATGGTACATCAGGATCATCTTCATAGGGAACTGTCCCTGTATTATTAAAAGTAATGATTTTCTTTAACCTAAATTTTGCCTAAAATCCTATTGCTTGATATTGCCACCATAGGTTTTATTCCTTTGGTAGTGTCTTAGCTTATTTGTTCCCCTGTTTATTAAACATAATTCTTCTATATTTGAGTATTAAGTATGTTTTGTGTAACTGGCAAATGCATTTTATTTTTAATCCTATCCTAGAATGTCTGTTTTCTTAAGTTTGAGATTAATATTTTCTATTTCTTATAATCACTGATTTGGATGCATTTTGACCTTCTGAATTTCTCTCTTCCGTTTATCATGTTTTGTTTTGTGTTTAGCTTCTTTATTTTTGTTTGAAAACTTATTCTGAATAATTACTTAGCTTGCATAAAATTATAGACTGACTTTTTTCATTGTCTTCTGGCCTCTATTTTTGCTGATGTGAATCTACAATCCTTTTACTTGTTATTCTTTTATAGATAATCTCTGTTTCTCCAAGTTGCTTTTAAGATTTTTCTCTTTGGTATTGTATTCTGAAGTTTCATTCTGATGTGACTTGGTGCAAATTTATTTTTTTATTCCTGCACAGAATTAACTTTATTTGCTTAAATTGTGGACTGATTTTCTGCTCTGGAAAATTCTCCACTATTAACGTTAAATTTCTGTGTTGGCACCATTCTCTCTTAATCTTTCTGAAAAACTCCTATTGGAAGTGTGTTAGATTTTCTCAATTTATCCTCTTTATGTTAACTTTGTATTCATATTTTGTATTTTTTTTATGGCTCTGGGTAATTTTTCCAAGCCATTTTCCAGTTCATTTGCCTTCCTTTTGACTATGTTTATGAACTCTGTTACTCATTCCTTGAATTTTAGATTTTATTGACAGTGTCTTTTTTAATTTCTAGAAAGATATTTGATTATTTTACTAATCTGGCTTTTAAAATAGTGTCATTAATCCATCTAAGAGTCGGACACGACTGAACGACTTCCCCTTCACTTTTCACTTTCCTGCATTGGAGAAGGAAATGGCAACCCCCTCCAGTGTTCTTGCCTGGAGAATCCCAGGGATGGTGGAGCCTGGTGGGCTGCCGTCCGTGGGGTCGCACAGAGTCGCACACGACTGAAGTGACTTAGCAGCAGCAGTGCTTATTTCATACTCTTGTTTCTTTTTAGCTATTTAACTTATTTTGGAGCTTCTTATACTATTTTAAAATTTTAAATAGCATACTGATTATCCTCTTACATTTGCTGACTTTCTCATAGCGACTCATTTCCTTTAATGGTTTAAAATTCCTTAGGGTTAGCTCATACTCACACTTATTTATCTGGGAAAGTCACATGTGATCTGGAGTTTACTTGTATCTGTTTGGTTTTTTTTCCATTTACTACTGTGAGAAACATTAGTTTCAGTGTGCTTTTCTTTTTAAAATTGATTTCCCAGCTTGAGAGTCTTGTGGCAGTTGTGTAGTGCACATTTAGGTCTCACGCCTTATTATGTATACAATTTTAATTTATCTTGGGAAATTTAACTTTTCCCTCTTCAGTGTTTTGAACAGACTATAGGCTTCCTTGTTACCCCAGACACTTTTTCATAGAAAACATGACTGTATTAGGGTCTTGGCTTTATTTAAGTGCTTTATTTCCATGTCTCGTGTCCCTGAATGAGACTAGGTATTAAAAAGCTAACCTTTTGCTCTCGAGATCTGTGCTGGGATCCAATGGTTTCTTTTCCTCCCAGGGGCAGAGGTGTCAGCTCTTGGATTTACTCTCTCATTTATGAACTTAGTATTTCCTTTCAGATTAGTTTTATATTTAACAAATGTTATGCTTCAACAATACGTGAACCGTGAACGTCCAGATGTTCAAGCTGGTTTCAGAAAAGGCAGAGGAACCAGAGATCAAATCGCTAACAACCACTGGATCATCAAAACAGCAAGAGAGTTCCAGAAAAACGTCTATTTCTGCTTTCTTGACTAGGCCAAAGCCTTTGGCTGTGTGGATCACAATCAACTGTGGAAAATTCTGAAAGAGATAAGAATACCAGACCACCTGACCTGCCTCTTGAGAAGTCTGTATGCAGGTCAGAAAGCAACAGTTAGAATTGGACATGGAACAACAGACTGGTTCCAAATAGGAAAAGGAGTCCGTCAGGCTGTATCTTGTCACCGTGCTTATTTAACTTATATACAGAGGACATCAGGGGAAATGCTGGGCTGGAGGAAGTACAAGCTGGAATCAAGATTGCCAGGAGAAATATCAATGACCTCAGATATGCAAAGGACACCACCCTTATGGCAGAAAGTGAAGAAGAACTAAAAAGCCTCTTGATGAAAGTGAAAGAAGAGAGTGAAAAAGTTGGCTTAAAGCTCAACATCCAGAAAACTAAGATCATGGCATCCGGTCCCATTACTTCATGGCAAATAGATGGGGAAACAGTGGAAACAGTGAGAGACTATTTTTTGGGCTCCAAAATCACTGCAGATGTTGACTACAGCCTTGAAATTAAAAGATGCTTAGCCGTGAAATTAAAAGACACTTACTCCTTGGAAGAAAAGTTATGATCAACCTAGATAGCATATTAAAAAGGAGAGACATTACTTTGCCAACAAAGGTCTGTCTAGTCAAAGCTATGGTTTTTCCAGTAGTCATGTATAGATGTGAGAGTTGGACTATAAAGTAAGTTGAGCACCAAAGAATTGATGCTTTTGAACTGTGGTGCTGGAGAAGACTCTTGAGAGTCCCTTGGACTGCAAGGAGATCCAAACAGTCCATCCTAAAGGATATCAGTCTTGGGTGTTCATTGGAAAGACTGATGTTGAAGCTGAAACTTCAATATTTTGGCCACCTGATGCGAAGAGCTGACTCGTTGGAAAAGACCCTGATGCTGGGAAAGTTTGAAGGCAGGAAAAGAAAGGGCAGACAGAGGATGACATGGTTGGATGGCATCACTGACTCAATGGACATGAGTTTGGGTAAACTCCGGGAGCTGGTGATGGACAGGGAGGCCTGGTGTACACAAAGAGTCAGACACAACTGAGTGACTGAACTGAACTGATATTTACCAAGCATTTCTTTATATATTTGAAGTGTATGTAGTATCTGCACCAACTGAGCCAGTCATTCTTCTGAGAGACAGTATGTATTAAGCTAATTTTAATTAACATATGAATTTTTGGGGAAAAAGATCTATTTTCAAATAGTTCAGTACATTTATTTAGATGATTTATCATTCCTCACCCAATTATTCTGTAATGCAGTATTTAAAATTTGTGGAATAGGTTTCATAAGAATATATACACAGCTTAATTGTAATAGAAAAATTTCAATCTGGATAGAATATGTTGTAAACTTGCCTTAAAACTATGTACTTTGGCACTGGATGTAAGAGAAAGTGATCATTGTGCTGTGCTTTACAGACCTTATTTCACTGGCCCCTTTCTGGGAACCTGATGCTGCTACTTGTTCCTTTTTCTTTTTTGTACTCTGCTGAAGTGTTATCCCAAATTGATAATATTCCTTGGTCTCAATCTGCTGCTTCTGACACACCTGGCTCTTGCCCTGCCTGCTGCACTGGAATTTTGTCCAGCCTTTCTGTGCTGAATGCCACCTCTACCTGCTTCCCACCTCACACCCATCCTGTTATGTGGAGCTGCTTCTGTAGGAGTCAGCAAACAGCACAGATGTTTTATTCTTGAATGAATGAAGAGGTGGACTTGAGCTGCTGAGGCCCCCCTAAAATATGTTGAAGTCAGCCTGCAGTGAATGTGACTCGATTTGGAAGTAAGTTCTTTGTAGATCTAATCAAGTTAAGATGAGGTCATTAATGTTAACCTCTCGGTCATGTCCAGCTCTTTGCAACCCCATGGACTGTAGCCTGCCAGGCTCCTCTGTCCATGGAGTTCTCCAGGCAAGAATACTGTCTGACTGACTGACTTAGTATAATAATCTCTAGGTCCGTCCATGTTGCTGCATTCATTCTTTTTTATGGAGTTCTCCAGGCAAGAATACTGGAGTGAGTAGCCATTCCCTTCTCCAGGGGATCTTCCCGACCCAAGGATCGAACCTGGGTCTCCTATGTTGCAGGCAGGCTCTTTACCATCTGAGCCACCAGGGAAGCCCCAGCCACCAGGTCTTAGGGTGAGCCCCAATTCAAAATGATTGCTGTCTTTATTTTTTAATTTTTTTTAAATTTTTACTTTATTTTGCTTTACAATACTGTATTGGTTTTGCCATACAATGACATGAATCAGCCATGGGTGTACATGAGTTCCCAATCCTGAACCCTGCTCCCACCTCCCACCCCATATCATCTCTGGATCATCCCCGTGCACCAGCCCCAAGCATCCTATATCCTGTATTGAACATAGACTGGCGATTCGTTTCTTACATGATAGTATGCATGTTTCAATGCCATTCTCCCAAATCATCCCACCCTCTTCTTCTCCCACAGAGTCTAAAAGTCCGTTCTATAAATCTGTGTCTCTTTTGCTGTCTCGCATACACGGTTATCATTGCCATCTTTCTAAATTCCATATATATGTGTTAGTATACTGTATTGGTGTTTTTCTTTCTGGCTTACTTCACTCTGTATAATAGGCTCCGGTTTCATCCACCTCATTAGAACTGATTCAAATGTATTCTTTTTAATGGCTGAGTAATACTCTATTGTGTATATGTACCACAGCTTTCTTATCCATTCATCTGCTGATGGACATCTAGGTTGTTTCCTTGTCCTGGCTATTACAAACAGTGCTGCAATGAACATTGGGGTACATGTGTCTCTTTCTATTCTGGTTTCCTTGGTGTGTATGCCCAGCAGTGGGATTGCTGGGTCATAAGGCAATTCTATTTGCAATTTTTTAAGGAATCTCCACACTGTTCTGCATAGTGGCTGTACTAGTTTGCATTCCCACCAACAGTGTAAGAGGGTTCCCTTTTCTCCACACCCTCTCCAGCATTTATTGCTTGTAGACTTTTGGATCACTGCCATTCTAACTGGTGTGAAGTGGTACCTCATTGTGGTTTGATTTGCATTTCTCTGATAATGAGTGATGTTGAGCATCTTTTCCTGTGTTTGTTAGCCATCCGTATGTCTTCTTTGGAGAANGTACATGTGTCTCTTTCTATTCTGGTTTCCTTGGTGTGTATGCCCAGCAGTGGGATTGCTGGGTCATAAGGCAGTTCTATTTGCAGTTTTTTAAGGAATCTCCACACTGTTCTGCATAGTGGCTCTACTAGTTTGCATTCCCACCAACAGTGTAAGAGGGTTCCCTTTTCTCCACACCCTCTCCAGCATTTATTGCTTGTAGACTTTTGGATCACTGCCATTCTGACTGGTGTGAAGTGGTACCTCATTGTGGTTTGATTTGCATTTCTCTGATAATGAGTGATGTTGAGCATCTTTTCCTGTGTTTGTTAGCCATCCGTATGTCTTCTTTGGAGAAATGTCTATTTAGTTCTTTGACCTATTTTTTGATTGGGTCGTTTATTTTTCTGGAATTGAGCTGCATAAGTTGCTTGTATATTTTTGAGATTAGTTGTTTGTCAGTTGCTTCATTTGCTGTTATTTTCTCCCATTCAGAAGGCTATCTTTTCACCTTGCTTGTACTTTCCTTTGTTGTGCAGAAGCTTTTAATTTTGATTAGATCCCATTTGTTCATTTTTGCTTTTATTTCCAGTATTCTGGGAGGTGGATCATAGAGGACCCTGCTGTGATTTATGTCGGAGAGTGTTTTGCCTATGTTCTCCTCTAGGAGTTTTATAGTTTCTGGTCTTACGTTTAGATCTTTAATCCATTTTGAGTTTATTTTTGTGTGTGGTGTTAGAAAGTGATCTAGTTTCATGACAAACACTTTTTATGTAGACTTCATACTCTTACACCTGCCAGATTACCTAGTCACGAGTGGTCTCTAGCACCTACAGATAAATTTATTGAAAAATTCTTGAACAGGAGAAAACATGGTAAAGAAAATGTGGTATGCTTATGTAGAAAATATGTCTGGAAGAAACAGAAAAATCAATTTTTTCATGGCAATAAATATCAATGATTGCTTTTTCTTTCATCAATCCTTTTTCCTTCTCTTTTTTAAAGACCAAAACTCTTCTGCTGTCAGCCACATCATCTTACCTTTTTTTTTTGTTTGTTTCTACCACATTATGTTTTTTTTTTTTAATTTTTATTTTTAATTTGTTTTACTTTACAATACCGTATTGGTTTTGCCATACATTGACATGAATCCACCACAGGTGTAGATTGCTGTCTTTATAAAAAGAGGAAAATGTCAAGTGATGGCAGAAACACACAGGGAGAATACCACATGATGATAGAGGTAGAGACTGGATTGAGGCAACTATACGAGAATAATGCTAAAGATTAATGGCTTCTCCCAGAATTTGGAAGAAGCAAAAAAGGATTTTCGCCTACAGGCTCCAGACAAAGCAGGCCCTGCTGACAAGTTGGTTCAGACTTCTAGCCTCCAGACTCTGAGTCAATACATTTCTGCTGTTCTAAGCCACCCACTGTGTGTTACTTTGTTTTAGCAGCCCAAGCAAAGTAATGTAGGTTTGTTTAGGGAGAGCCTTACTGTTCTGCATTAATGAGCTGGAATCTCCTAAACCTTTGAACCTGCTGAAGATCACAAATCCTATTATCAGACTTGAAAACCTTTTAGATGAATAATTACCTGCTTCCATTTTGTTCGGTTTTTCCCTCATAACTGGGCGTTTTTTCTTATGCTGCAAGAGAGACTCTTTTCATTCTGGGAGACAAGATTACCCACCAGGTATTTGCTCCATCTGGGTCACTACTAAGGAGTCACTTTGGACTACTGCCCCATCTTGCCCACTGTGGCACCTCTGGATTCCCTATCTCTGGAGTTTATCCAGAAATAAAATGTTGACACGGTCAGAAAGGATAAAACAGGTTATTCTTTTGTTCCTATCAGATTTTGCCTTACAGTGTTTTGACCTAGCCTCTCTGTTTATGCTATATCCAAGAAAAGTCAAACAAGAGTAACCATGTACTTTTTCTTTGGAGTCTATCACCTCTGTGCTTTAAAGAAAGTAGGAAAGTGTGAGCTGACCCATCTGAAACTCTTTCTGTAGATAACAGCTATGCAACAGCATCTCACTGCCTTCTGATGGAAGTGAACCCTTATGGATTGCTTTAAAATGACTTGGAGTGGGAGAAAAGAAGAATCCATCCTGCTCTTTCTATAAAGGTCAGACTGACTGACTACCTCAAATGATCACACTTATTTTACTTAGTCATTTTTTCCAAGCGAGGATGAATATATTTCTGGTTCTTTTTTTCCTCCAGTGACCTTCATCCTCCCACTTATCACCTTTTCTTCTTAGTGCTTTTTCTCCTTGCTGCCTCACCCACCTACTTACTTCCCATCAATTTCCAAAAGAAAGCTTTGCACAGAGGATGTACTGATTAATAATGGTATTAAGTTGGAAAAGTATGGAAGAAAATGAAAGCTGTTTGTCAGATATGAGCGTTTTGGGAGTTGGAGTGTCAGGAGAAAATAGGTACCCCTATATCTCAATGCATGTACCCTCTTTTTATTTCCTTCAGTCTTCTCCACTAGATGCCTTGGCATGGGTTCATGGCCTCAGGATGAAGAAGCTACAGCTTCTCACATCTTTTTCTGGAACAGCTTGTACCCATTATCATTTTTGAGAACTCTGTATTCCCTTTTATTCTGTGTACAAGGTCCTAAAGGATGAATGAATGTATAGGGTCCCCTTCCTTCACATTGGTTCAAATCCTGACTCTAATAGCTATAATCAGATTGTTTAACTTCTTTAAGTTCTAATACATTTTTTTTTAATTAAAGTATAGTTCATTTACAACATTGTGTTAGTTTCAGGTGTAAAGCACAGTGATTCAGATTTTATATGTGTGTGTATTTACACACTGGGAGCTTCCCAAGTGACTCAGTGGTAAAGAATCGCCTGCCAATACAGGAGATGCAAGAGATGTGGGTTCAGTCACTGGGTCAGAAGATCTCCTGGAGGAGGAAATGGCAGCCCACTCCAGTATTCTTGCCTGGAGAATCCCATGGACAGAGGAGCCTGGTGGGCTACAGTCCATAGGGTTACAAAGAGTTGGACACGACAGAGTGACTGAGCACATGAATACACATTCGTATTACATATATACGTTCTTTTTCAGATTCTCATCCATTATAGGCTATTAAAGGATATTGACAATAGTTTCCTGTGCTATATAGCTGTAGAGTAGGTTCTTGTTTTTATTTATATTATACGTAGTAGTGTTCCTGTTCAGTTGCCCAGTCGTGTCTGACTCTGCAATCCCAGAGACTGTAGCCCACCAGGCTCCTCTGTCCATGGGATTTTTCAGGCAAGAATACTGGAATGGGTTGCCATTTCCTCCTCCAGGGTATCTTCCCAACCCAGGGATTGAACCCACATCTCCTGTGTCTCCTGCATTGCAGGTGAGTTCTTTACCACTGAGCCACTGGGGTCTATCTGTTAATTCCAAATTCCTAATTTATCCCTCCCTCCCCCACTTTCTCCTTTGGTAAACACAAATTTGTTTTCTAAGTCTGTGAGTCTATTTCTGTTTTGTAAATAGGTTTATTTGTATTATTTTTTAGATTCCACATATAAGTGATATTATATGGTACTTCTCTTTCTCTGACTTAGTATGATCTCTAGGTCAGCCCATGTTGCTGCAGATATTCTTTTTTTATGGCAGAATAATATTCCATTGTGTATATGCACCATATCTTCTTTATCCATTCATCCATCATTGAACCTTTAGGTTTCTTCCATATCTTAGCTATTGTAAATGGTGCTGCAATGAACATTGGGTTGCTTGTATCTTTTCAAATTAGAATGTTCATCTTTTATGGATATATGCTCAGGAGTGAGGTCTCTGAATTGTGTGATAACTCATTTGTTATCTGTAAAGTAGTACGAAAGATACCTTCCTTGGTGAATTGGTGTAGGATTAAATGACAATGTTCATGGCCTTGAACAACACTCACTAAAACAGATAATAGTTTGTCACTGATGTTGTTGATAACATTTGACTCCATGGCTCATTTCCAGTTGGCTGTCAATATTATGCTTTTTAACTGGTTCTTGTGTAATTCCACCAGGAAAGAGAAAGTTTGTCTACATATGAACCATTGTGCTAATGCTTTCTGAGATTTCTTAGATACCACTCACCTTTAAGAGATGGTATTGAAGGAGTAGAGGGCACCTGGGTTCTTTTGTCTCTTATTTGGAAGCCCTAGTTCAAGTGGGAGTGAGAAGACCTCCTTGGCAGACAAAAAAGAAAATAGGCTAGATTTGGGCCTGGGATGAAGGGCAATGGTGCTGTGCCATGAGAAGGCTTTGCTGAGGGGCACTGGGAAGGCACAGCACGAGAGAATGGGTAGTAATGCTTTGATGTAGATTCCCAATTGCCTCGATGCTTATTTATGCCTCTTTCCCCTAACACTTCTGTGAAGTAGATGTTATACTACTTTTGCAGGTGGTTACCTATGGTGCTAAGCTTGCTCTCTCCATGGTCAGGGAGTGGAAGGGCAAAGATAATGCCTAAGGGATTTCTTCCATCTTTCTCCATAAGGGCTAAATAAACGCCTCTTTGTATGTAGCTCCAAAATGAATTTAAAATGACATAGAAGTGAATAAGCTTTTCATTTATACTGAAGTGGGAGAAATTTCTGTCCCTTTAAATTGAAAATATAAAAAAATGACAAAGAGTTGTAGAATAAGTTTTTTATATGTTATTTGTTAAACATGCATTTATATGTTGTTTCTGCATTTTGGTGAGGAAAATGCCAATTAAATAAATTAGTTTAGATGACCCATGGTTGATCATCTTACAGTCTTTTTTTCTTTTCTTACATTTCCTTTTCTACATCTGTTAGCAGGTTTTTATAGTCCATGACTTTCTCCCACCCCTTTAATAATACTGTATTGAAATAAACAGCAAGAGAAAGCAAGCAGGAATTTCATCTTCAGATGTTATTTTCTTTCTGCCTCTATTTAATCAGTGGTTTGCTGCTTTGTTAACTTCATCTTGTCATGGGATAAAAGTGAACGAAGTCTTTATAAAATATATCATCGATTTTACTAACTCTAAAAATGAACATGAAAAATTATGTAACCCTTAAATGTCTTGGGCTTGGATAAATGCCAGGGGAAATTCATAAGGAACAAAGGATATATTTAATCCCTTACTCTTACTGTCGTTCTCTAGGGCACTGTGGTCAAAGGAGCATGTAGCTGGAGACAGGATAATTGCCCTGAATTCCAGAGTCAGCCTTTGCCAGCAGTGGAAAAAACAGGGATTCATTTAAATCATTGAAAAAATTTAACTTACTGAAATTTCAGTTTCTTTCCCAGTATATGGTAGAAGTTGTAACTTCTATCTAATTGGTTTATAATGAGGAACAAATGAGATAATTGGTATAGTGCATGCATGCTAAGTCACTTCAGTCATATCTTTGTGACCCTATGGACTGTAGCCTGCCAGGCTCCCCTGTCCATGGGATTCTCCAGGCAAAAATACTGGAGTGGGTTTCCATGCCCTCCTCCAGGGGCTCTTCTCCACCCAGGGATCGAAGCACGTCTGTTTGTCTCCTGCACTGGCAGGCAGATTCTTTACCTCTCTACCACCTGGGAAGCTGGAGTAATGAGGGTGGGCCTCCTCCAATCAGTTGAAGGCTTTGGTGGAAAAGAAGAGGGAATTCTGCCAGCAGATTGCCTTCAGATTGGAACTGCTACTCTTCTGTGGATTCCAGACTGTTGGCCGACTCTGCAGATTTTGGACTTGCCAGCCTCCAAAATACCATAAACCAATTTCTATTTATCTTTCTCTCTGTTGTTGTTGTTTTTCAGTCACCCAGTCGTGTCTGACTCTTTGCAACCCCATGGACAGCAGCACCCCAGGCCTCCCTGTCCCTCACCATCTCCCAGAGTTTGCCCAAGTTCATGTTCATTGCATCGTTGATGCCATCCAGCCGTTTCAGCCTCTGACACCCTCTTCTCCTTCTGCCCTCAATCTTTCCCAGCATCAGGAACTTTTCCAATGAGTTATCTGTGTGTATCAGATGACCAAAATACTGGCGCTCCAGCTTCCATTTTGAACTATTATAAGAGATGTTGCTCTAAACATTTGCATATACATCTTTGTGTGGACATATGCTTTTTTCCTTTGGGTAAATATATAAAAAATAAATTGCTGGATTGTAGAGTAGTGTATATTTATCTTCATAAGAGTATAAGAGGTGGCCAAACTGTTTTCTAAAGTATGTTCCCATGTATCATGTATGAGGGCTCAAGTTGCCTCACATTCTTTCAAACACTTGGTTATGTTAGTAGTTCTGGAGAGCATGTAGTATCTCATCGTGGCTTTAACTTGCATTTGCTAATGGTTAATCATGTTGATTTGTGTGTTTATTAACCATTGGTATATCTTGGTTAAGCTCTCTATTCAAATATTTTATTCATTTCAAAAATAGCTTTGTTTTCTTTATTAAGTTGTAAGAATTCTTTATATACTATGGACACAAGTCTTTTAATAGATCTATGTTTTATAACGGCACTCCCCAGGTGGCTCAGATGGTAAAGAATCTTCCTGCAATGCCGGAGGCCTAGGTTTGATCCCTGCATCTGGAAGATTCCCTGGAGAAGGGAATGGCAACCCGCTCCGATATTCTTGCCTGGAGAATTTCATGGACAGAGGACCCTGNCTGCATCTGGAAGATTCCCTGGAGAAGGGAATGGCAACCCGCTCCGATATTCTTGCCTGGAGAATTTCATGGACAGAGGACCCTGGCAGGTTACAGTCTGTGGGAATGTTTTACAAATATTCTAGACTGTGTATTACATTTTAATTTTCTTAAAAATATCTTTGAAAAGCAATTTTTTACAAATGAAGTTCCATTTATCATTTTGAGTTTTTAAAAAAATATCCTATTTAAGAAATTTGGATTTATTCGAGGTCACAAAGACTTTCTTCTCTATTTCCTCCCAGAAGTTTTTAGTGTTAACTCACAATTTGTAAGCCTATGATGTATTTTTAGTTATATTTTATATATGGTATGATGTAAAAATAAAGTACATTTATTTTGTCCTCTGATATTCAATGGTTCAAGTACCATTTGTTGAAAAGAGTGTTGCTTCCCAACTGAATTACCTTGGAGCCATTGTTGAAATCAATTGATCATATAAGTGTGAGTTTGTATCTAAATTCTTTATTTGCTTTCATTAACCTGTGTGTTTATTTCTACACCATATCATTCTATTTTGGTTGCTAAGGCAGTAAAGCAGATCTTGAAATCAGTGGAGGATGTCCTTCAACTTTGTTATCTTTTCCAAAATTGTTTTGTCTAATCTACATCAGTTTACAATCAGATTATCAGTTCCCCAAAAGACTGATGAGCATTTGATTGGGTTGCATTGAATCTATATTAGTTGGGGGAAATTATATTTAAAATGTTGTCTTCTCTCTACCAAAAAAATGTTAAAACCAATAAATGATTTTACCAAAGTTCATGGATTGGAAGAATTAACATTGTTAAGATGTTCATACTACCCAAAGTGATCTACAAATTCAATGCTATCACTATCAAAATTCCAAAGGCATTTATCACAGAATTAGGAAAAAAATCCTAAAATGTGTATGGAAATATCCCAGATAACTAATGCAATCTTGAGAAAAAAGAACAAGCTGGAGATGTCACATTTCCTGATTCCAAACTATATCACAAAGCTATAGTAATCATGAGTATGGTATTGGCATAAAAACATATACATAGATCAATTGGAGAGAATAAAGAGTTGAGAAATAAACTGATGCATATATGATCAATTAATTTTCAAAAAAGGAGCCAAGAATTTGGGGAAAAGATACTCTCTTTAATAAGCAGTGCTGGGAAAACTTAATAGCCATGTTCAAAAGAGTGTCATTGAACCTTTACCTTACAGTACTCAAAAAAATTCAGCTCAACATGGCTTAAATACTTGAACATAGGATTCAAAACCATAAAACTCCTAGAGGAAAACAGGGATGCTTTAATGATATTGGCAAAGGCCAAACTCCTAGGGTCACTAGTTTTCACAATTCAGCTTTAGATGATGGTATTCAGTTAAATTCTATATGTGTCATTTTCCTGAGTTTGGCAGTACAATTCTTGCTGTAGTCTATGGAAGACCTGAAAACACCTGGCCTCAACTGAGTGAAATCCTTATTGAACTGGTTAGATTGCATGCAATACTAGAAGATAAGTCCCGTATCAATAAGTACATAGTTTACTGGAAATTCATCCTTCTTGTTTTCTTTGGGATAGTCAGCCAAACTCAAGAGGATCCCAGAGGTTAGAGAGTTAAAGTTTAGAAGGCCACCCTTTAGAAATGCCAGGGTGAGTTGAAATAATGTCTACCTCTGGAAGATGAACCACTGCATGAGGTTATCACAGTCCCTAGAGTCAGATTGTTTAGATTTGAATCTTGACTTGAATGGCTTAGCTTGAATCCTGCCTCTTATTAGGTGCATGATTTTAACTCCTCTGTGCCTCAGTTTCCTTATCTGTAATACTGAGTATAAAAATTGTACTTTCATCATGTAGTTTTTGTAAGGAATACAAATATGAGTTAATTACATAAAAGAGTCAAGGAATACATAAAATGAGCTACAACATAGATTGAGACTTACAAGAATATCTGACATTCAAGACATATTCAGATGTTACCATTTTATAATTTTGTTTAAAGCCTATTGATAGCCTGCTAGGTGGGTCCTGTACTACTTCAGGAAGTAAAGACATTTTTCCTTGGTTACATCCGTTTCAATTCCTTTATCTGTGCCCAGTCCTATAGGGCTTTGCTGTCAGCTAAGTTTCCAAGCTGCAAATTGAATTGATAAAATAATTCTCTGTGATTGCTTAAGATGTTTCTCCTCCCAGGAACATTTGCATTTTTATAGAAGACTCTGGAAGATACTAAGCCATCCTAATTCTAATAAATTAATTTCTCTTTCAGGCCTTTTGGGCAAGGCTGCTATGCTGTACAGGGGGTGCCACACTTGGCAGCCAGTGATGGAAATAATTTGGTATAGTGGTTTTCAAGCCTTGCTCACTGGCATCTCAGGGATTATGTAGGGACTAGAAAGAGAAAGGAGAAGGAAATGGCAACCCACTCCAGTGTTCTTGCCTGGAGAATCCCAGGGACGGGGGAGCCTGGTGGGCTGCCGTCTATGGGGTCGCACAGAGTCGGACACGACTGAAGCGACTTAGTAGTAGTAGTAGTAGAAAGAGAAAACTCAAAGAGCCCTGTTTCTCCCAGCCCCTATAGGACCATCTATATGATTTCCATATTGGACATCTGTTTCCTTTAAAAAGGAGGTTTGAAGTCCATAGGTGTAGGGTAAGATCCTTTTTTTTAAATTGAGTAATCTATTGAGCTATTTATATTTGGCTGGGTCTCTGTTCCTGTGTGCCAGCTTTCTCTAGCGGTGATGAGTGGGGGCTACTCTCTAGTTGCAGTGTGTGGGCTTGTCAATGCGGTGGTTTTTCTTGTTGTGGAGCATGGGCTGTGGGGCATACCATGCAGGCTTCAGTAGTTGCAGCACACTGACTGAGAGGTTGTGGTTCTCAGGCCCTAGATCATGGGCTCAGTAGTTGTTTCACATAGACTTTGCTGTATGTGGAATCTTCCTGGAGCAGAAATCAAACCTGTGTGCCTCATTGGCAGGCAGATTCTTAACTCCTGGACCACCAGGGGAGTCCAGATCCTTTTTTAAAAAATGAGTGAATTTATAGAATGGAAAGATCTTCTCACTAGGAAGAAAAAAGTTCTCTACTTTTGACCTTTAATTTCTCACCTTTCAGCTTTTTTCTTTTCTTTTTTTACATTCACAAAACATGCACACCTGCTAAATATGTTCATTCACTATTAGAACTGGAAGAGGGCTTGTAAAGGGCGTTTTGAACAACCTCCCACTAGGGGAGAGATTTCTCTTTATCACATGTCATAGAAGCCTACATCTTAAAATGCTATAAATGGAAATATATTGTAAAATTCCTTTAAAATACAGAGCACATCCTATAGAGACTAGCATCTGAAAATTGCCTGCGTTAAGTTACATAAAATGCCTGAGGTGGTGTAAGGTAAAGGTTGTATGCTCAGGTAAAAAATGACAGGAAATATCAGCAGTGGAAAGATTGCAGGGGTGGAAAGAATGCCTACACCACCAGGTACTGTCTTTTCTCATCAAAAGCCTTATTTTCCCTTCCTGTGAGTAGACCTAAGACCCACCCACATTTCCAACCAATTATGTTCACTGCCTCTGATACTTTCTCTGCTTCACTGGCCTATGGTAGTGAATCATCAACAGAGAATACAATAAATCCCCATTAATTTATACCTGGGAATGACTGGCCAAAGTAACTGAGTAGGACATTGGTTGTGATTGTGCTTTTCAAGGTGGAAATAGGTCAAGAACTGTCCATGATCCCCAATCTTGATCAATCCTTTAAACAGATTCAGAAGGGAGCTCGTAGTTGTGCTTGCACCTATGAATTTTGTAATGTTCTTATGTGAGTGGCTTTCTACCTTGCAATGGAGTGATGGTGGTGATGAAGCATAGAAGGGAACACATTCACAGAGATGTTCAGACCAGCATCATCCAAGTATGTTGACCTTCTAGATGGAATTGAGAACCTTTCTAACCAGCAGTATGTAAAATCCCAGATCAGGTTCTTCCTTGCCTGACTTGGACTATAGTCTAAATCTGGGCCAACCACCATGACCAGTATTACCTGGGTATTGTGATTTGTCAAAATTTGGTTCCCAGGCCACTTCTAGTGGTCAGGGAGTCAACTTATTAGGAGTGGCAACTCCACCAAGATTGAGCAGAAATGATAAGGGGAAGTTCATGATAAGGACAGAGTTTATCGTTGACAGGAGTGAGAGAAGGGATGCTGGCATGTAAAAACATTGGTTATCCTTAAGTCCCTTGGGACGTTGGACTCATCTGGGAAGGTTTAAAAATTATTGTTGCCTGAGTCTCACCTCCAGTGATTCCAATTTAGTTCTTCTCAGGTATGGTCTGGGCACTGGGATTTTAAAAAGCCCCTCGGGTGATTCTAAAGTGCAGCCAGGATTGAATCCTTGCCCATTGGTTTCTCCAGGTCATCATTCTGCACGTTACCAAACATTAATCCTTCTGAGTCGCAGTCCTCTGCCTCGAACAAATCCTTGATTCCACCTGAATGTGCTCAAGACTCACTGGACCTGACTTTAACTTCTCTTTTCAGTCTTATCTACCACCACTGTTTGATTCTCATCCTATATGCCAGCCAATGGGGAGTGTTTGCTAGTTTCTAAATATCTGTAAAATGCCTGTAGTCTCTCAGGGTTATTATCCCATTTCTTTGACTTAGAGCTGGCCAGTGAATTTTTTTGCAGTATGGACATGTTCTTCTACACTATCCAACATGGTCACCACTGGCCACACATGTGGCTAGTGAGACCTGAAGTGCAGTTAGTGTGACTGGAGTTTAAATTTTATTTCAGTGTGTGTGTGCAGCTGTGCTCAGTCACATCCAAATCTTTGCAACCCCATGGACTTTAGCCCTTCAGTCTCCTCTACTCATAGAATTTTCCAGGCAAGAATACTGGAGTGGATAGCCATTCCCTTCTCCAGGGGATCTTTCTGATCCAGAGATCGAACCTGGGTTTCCCGCATTGCAGGTGAAGTCTTTACAACCCGAGCCACTAGAAAAGACCTTTCTTTATTTCAGTTTACTTAACTAAGAGTCACATGTGGCCGTAGGCTACTCTGTTCAGATAGGGCTTATGGATTGTTTCAGCCAGTGCATCTCAGTCAACATTCTGTCAAAATTTACAAGGTCCATTTTTATATAACCCACCCACCCCGAGGTTTTCCCTAAAGTCTCCAGCTAAGAGACTTCTCATCATATGTTAGTTACTAAAGACTGTGAAAGTGAAGTGGCTCAGTCTTGTCCGACTCCTTACAACCCCATCGACTGTAGCCTAGCAGGTTCCTCCATCCATGGGATTTTCCTGGCAAGAGTACTGGAGTGGGTTGCCATTTACTTCTCCAGTGGATCTTCCTGACCCAGGGATTGAACCCATGTACCCCGCATTGTAGGCAGACGCTTTACCATCTGAGCCACCAGGGAAGCCCACTGAGGACTGTAATTGGCCCTAGAAGAAGCATTGATCTGTCCTGCAGCACCATGTTTTTCTTTCTCTCACCCTGACCCCACTCCTGATGTTAGAAATTTATTGAGAGGAGAGATTGATTAGAAGCTTGCGCTTACTAAAAGCTCAATGAGCATTTGTTGAATAAAGGCAAACAAAATTGCACCAACCATAAATGTCTGAAGCCATTTCCTTCTCCAGAGAATCTTCCCGACCCAGAGATCAAACCCCAGTCTCCTGCATTGCAGGCAGATTCTTTACCATCTGAGCCATAAGGAAAACCCACTTTTGTATTGCAGAGGCATAGATATTACTGGGCAACATACATACCCAGTGAGGTTCCTCTGTTCAGAAGTGTCGCCAGTTGGATGGAAAGGCACATGTGCTGGCTGCGTGAGAGAAACTGGGTCAGTAGATTAGGTGGGAGAGAATGACTAATCTATACAGCGACCACAGGGTGTTAGCCTATTCTATTTGGCTTGGAGGCAAAAATAGTCGTGGAGCTCGGAAGTACTAATGATTTTTATTAAAGTAAATGAGGGGGCGTGGCCCCTCAGAGTACACTAACACTTCATGAAGAATTCTGGGATCAGTCCTGATGAAACAGTTATAAATTCATCCTGACCCACGCTTTTGCTCCAGAATTAGTTTGTAAAATGATGAACTCTCACTTCCTAAATTTTCTGCAGATGCTACCGTTGCTGGGGAAATGTCACTGCTAGAGAATAGAAAACTATTATTCCAAAGAGGACTGAAGACTGACTGAATCAGGTCTGGAAGATTATTGAAATGGTAAGATAAACTCAAGCACTTTCTGATAAAAGAGAAATTCTTTTTAAAATGTGTGGTCCCTTCTGAATTATGGCCAAATGTCACCATATCATTTTCAGTGAAATTTTATCTATTAATGGCGAGGAGATGGAATGAGGCTCTGAGCTCCTCCTGGGAGCCCCAGAGCTGAGGTTGCTTTCCCTTGAGATTGCTGGCAATGGAAGCAGCTGAAGCTGGAGGTCATTAACATTTTGAGAACACCACAAACTGACACTGTGTAATATTATGACATTTCATCCCAAGACATTTAATCTCTTTTAATCAGTGTTTATGTTGGGGATACTTCACAGTTATTTGCTTTTGCATAAAAATGGAGCACTTTGGCATGTCATTAACATCAGACTGACTTACTTTTATTACTCATTGAAATTGCCTCTGAATCTTTCTCTCTCTCTCCCTTCTTCTTTCTCTTCTCTTTTCCCATTTTTTCCTTCTCTTTGTTGTTTTTGGCTTTTGCTTTCACTGTGCTATTTTGGAAAGCCCTTCCAGTTTTTCTCTTTGCTGATATTCTCCCAGGATGTTGATGGGATGGATGTTGCTGTTGACCTGAAGTTCTCTGGTCACCTTCTTAGTAAACTTTGTAGATTCTGGACGAAAACCCATCTCATCTCTCTGAAAAATGCTCACGGTCCCCGTATCATCCTTCTCTTCTGAATGTTACTCCGTGGATGACTTACCTGCTTACTTTTCCTCTTCCCCACTCTCCTCTCATTTGTTTCAGATATTGTTGTAAGTTTCTAGCATCTGTCTTCATGTCTCTAATTCTCTTTCCTCCTTGTAAGTGAGGTGCTTTATCTTGCTTTAAAGCTACTTAAGCCTTTCTTCGCAACTCAAAACCATTTCATTAAATGTAAAACTGATCATTGTTGATTATTTTATATGAAAGGACGGATATATTCTTGACCATAAGCTAGTGGTTCCACATTTTAGTCCATGAACTTGGTGTAATTTTCTATATTTAAAACAAATGAACAATTACTTTGTACATGATAAATCTTTTCTTGTGCCAAGTGGTCAAGATCTAATCTCAGCTTGGAGAAGAGTTTCTAATCCCTGACATTGCTGACATTTTGGGCTGGGTGATTCTTTGTTTTGGGGGTGTTCTGTGCACCATATGGCCTTCCCTGGTGGCTCAGGCGGTAAAGCATCTGCCCGCAATGCGGGAGACCCGGGTTCGATTCCTGGGTCAGCAATATCCCCTGGAGAAGGAAATGGAAATCTACTCCAGCACTCTTGCCTGGAAAATCCCATGGACTGAGGAGCCTGATAGGCTATAGTCCATGGGGTCGCAAAGAGTCACACTCGACTGAGCAACTTCACCTTCACTTTGTGCACCATAGAGTGTTCAACAGCATCTCTGACCTCTGCCTATCAGATTCCAGTAGCACTTCCCAGTTGTGACCACAAAACAGGTCTTCAGATATTGCCAAATGTCTGCTATGGGGTGAGATAGTCCCACATGGAGAGCCCATGGGTTTAGTGGAGTGCCCTGTCCTTTCTGCAGAGTGATGTCTAAGAGATAGGTCAGAACTTAAGGCAGGATGGAGAAGGCCTTTCCTTGAAATCCCTCTTCATCCACCTAGACTCATAGGAGGGGTCCCTATTCCCATCCTCACTCTGGACCGCTCTGCATCTACCGTGAACTTCCAAATGGCTCTCAGAGCAGCCCTCTCGGCTCTGCTCTCAGGCCCACAGCTCTTGCTGCATGATTGCAAAATGCTCTGTGAGGTGGCCTCAGGCCTCTTCTGGTGCCACGCTGGGGAGCCAGGCTGAGAACACAGGGATCTTGCTGGCTCCAGGTGCTCCCCTGGGAATGGGGGCCCACTTCTGTTGGATCTGTGATTCCCAGTTCCCTCTGGGGAGACCGTTCCATAGGACACAGGGCTCAGGAACGCACTGTCATCTAAACTCAGCTTCTGTTGTGACTCTGCTTGTTCCCCACAGTCCTGGTCACCTTTTGGTAATCTGAGGACAGGCTGGCCTGGCTCTCTCTCTGGCTTCCCAAAGATAATGTTTTATGGCTTAGAACTTATATACTTTATCAGTTCAGTTCAGTCACTCAGTCGTTTCCGACTCTTTGCGACCCCGTGAATTGTAGCATGCCAGGCTTCCCTGTCCATCACCAACTCCTGGAATTCACCCAAACTCATGTCCATTGAGTCAGTGATGCCATCCAACCATCTCATCCTCAGTCGTCCCCTTCTCCTCCTGCCTCCAATCCCTCCCAGCATCAGAGTCTTTTCCAATGAGTCAACTCTTCTTATGAGGTGGCCAAAGTATTGGAGTTTCAGCTTTAGCATCATTCCTTCCAATGAACACCCAGGACTGATCTCCTCTAGAATGGACTGGTTGGATCTCCTTGCAGTCCAAGGGACTCTCAAGAGTCTTCTCCAACACCACAGTTCAAGAGCATCAATTCTTTGGCGCTCAGCCTTCTTCACAGTCCAACTCTCACATCCATACATGACCACTTACTTTATAGTTATGCTTTTAACACCAAAAAATTTTCTCTGCTTCTCTGCTATATGATCTCTTCCCCGAGGCAATGAATTCTACTGAGTGAATGGACTGAGGGTGGGAGGAAGCTGTGGGGAACGATGAGGAAAAAAGGTTTGGTTAAAATTGCAATTATTTAAAAAAAAAGTCACTTGTTTATTCTGGTGCTATATTTCCATAAAAATATAGATATTTGGAAAACTACATAAAGAGTCATTTTACTCTCAGCCTATAGAAGGATTGATTATGACTGTGAGGAACCAAGAGATTCCCAGGGAAACAAAGAGCTCAGGTGATGGTGGGTTCCTGAGCTGGGTGTCTGGTGCGTAGGATTCTCATGATGGAATTAGGAATTCAAGATGACACAGTAGGATTTCAAGTGGGCATTGTGGTCTTGCTTTGTTTTAGTGAGCCGAGGGCTCCTTAGTAACCCTCTGCATTTCTGGGCATCTGGAATCATTGCTCTTTGCAAGGCCTCTGCCCCACTCCTCACTCCTAACTCCCCACACAGCATATTTGATGTATATTCTTCTTTTCTAAAGTATTAGTGTAAGCCATGAATTATTTCATGAGTTGCGATTTGTGTAGATAGCATTGGATTTCTTTTTTTTTTTTTTAACTCAATACTCTGTATTTGGAATATGATGGTTTTTCACTCAATACTCTGTTTTTAAAATATGATGGTTCTAAAGCAATATTTCTCTTTTTTTAGTTTAAATTGCATTCCTCTGATTGCTAATGGTTTTCGTCACTGATTATATATTTGGGCTTCTTTGACTCTGAATTGACTCAAATATCTTACTCATTTTTGAAATTTGAGATTCTTATGCTTTCTTCATTTGCATGAGTTTCTTGTATATTCTAGATAATAATTTCCCTGTGGTTTTAGACATGGCCAAAATCATCTTTCTGCAACAGCTTTTATGTTAGCTTGATTCATAGAAATTCTTTATTTGATGTGATTAAAGCTATTAATGATGATTTTGGAATTTTGTTTAAGAAGTTCTTCCCTAACCCTAAGATACATTATCTTCTGCCTTTATGGTTTATTTTGATTTATTTCTTGGATAAATCTGGACTTCATTCTTGTAGGTGATAGTATGTTTGAATTTTTCTCCAAATGAACAGTATTCCTATCATCATTTACTAAATAGTCTGACTTGTGGCATCATCTTTATTATATAATAAACTCTGAAATGTGAGTCTATCTCACAGTCATCTTGATCTGTTGGTCAATTTTTCTACTTTTGTTTTAATACTATACAGTTTATATTATAAATGATGTTCTATTAATAGTAAGTCTTAGTAGCTGTTAGGCCGAGTGTCCATCTCATTTTCTTATCATGGTGATATCTCAAGTTATAATTCAGGACTATTTGTAAGCATCCCTTTGGAGTCTAGGATTTCAACATATAAATTTGGGGAGAGATACAAACATTTAATCCAAAGTATCTATGACAGAGAGGGCAGGAATCAAGGGAAGCTCTTAAATGTTGCTGGTGAGAGTATACACAGACACAGCCAGTAAGAAAAACAAGTTGCTACTATTTTATGAAGTTTAACATGCACAGTCTACATAATATACCAATTCTATTCTTGCATGCATTATATATCACAAATATACCTGCTTATGTATCCAAAAGAGAGACAGATGAATATTTGCACCAGTCTCATAATAGCAACAAATTGGCAATAACACAATGTCCTTAGGAAAATGGATAAACAAATTATACATTATTCATAAAATGAAGCATTTTTAACAGTGAAGTTGAACTACAACAATGTGTGTCACCATGGGTAAATATTAAAAAGTATTATTGAGTGTAAAAAGTAAGACTGAAAAGAATGAATATAAGATTTCTATTTTATGAATTTCAAAAGCTATGCAGAACTGACAGGTATTAAAAGAGAAGAGTGTGACTGAACTGGAGAGGGTATGGAGAAAAGGGATCCTCCTACACTGTTGGTAGGAATGTAAATTGGTGCAGCCACTATGGAAAACATTATGGAGGCTCCTCAAAAAACTAAAAGTAGAGTTTCTGGAGGATCCAGCAATCCTATTCCTGGGCAAATATCCAGAAAAAAACTATAATTCAAAAAGATCCATGCACCCCTATGTTCATAGCAGCACTATTTACAGTAGCCAAGACATGGAAACAAGCTAAATATCCATCGGAAGAGGAATGGATAAAGAAGATGTGGTGTGTGTGTGTGTGTGTGTGTGTGTGTGTGAATGTGTATATACATGCAATGGAATATTAGCCATAAAAATGAAATAATGCCATTTGTAGCTACATGGATGAACCTGAGATTACGACACTAAGTGGAGTAAGTCAGAAAGAGAAAGGCAAATACCATACGATACTATACCATATGGCATCACAAATACCATAGTAAATACCATATGGCACTTATATGTGAAATCTAAAATATGGCTCAAATGAACTTATCTATGAAACAGAAACAGACTCATAGTCATAGAGAACAGAGTTGTGGTTGCAAGTGGGGTGGGGAGGAGGGTTGGAGTGGCATTTTGGGGTTAGCGAGAAGGAAATGGCAACCCACTCCAGTGTTCTTGCCTGGAGAATCCCAGGGACAGAGGAGCCTGGTGGGCTGCCATCTATGGGGTCGTACAGAGTCGGACACGACTGAAGCTACTTAGCAGCAGTAGCAGCAGTGCAAACTATTGCATATAGAATGGATAAACATAAAGATCCTACTGTATAGAACTATATTCAATGTCTTATACTAAGCCAAAGGGAAAAGAATAAACTAAAAGTTTATTGTTTTCCTTTGTATTTATTTTAGTTTAATTTTGCTATCTGTTGACTCCACTTGACAGTAAGATCCATGCACCGATTATTTTCCATTTGGTCCCCCCTCCCGCAACCATTTTCCATTTTCTTGGCTCTGCATTCTTCTCTCTGAGGCTAAAGACTGTGTCACTTTGAATCGTTTTCTCTCATATTTTCAGTTGTATTTGGCCAGTCAGAAACCCTGGTAAACTAGAGTGTGACAAGAGGTATTGAAAAACTTTTCCCTGCAATTTCCATATCTTTGGGCAATATCTGTACCTCTCTGACTATTGTTTCTTCCAGGCATCTCTTCCTCTAAGTCTCAAAGTCTCATTGGTTTAATGTCATGTCCCACTTGCCCACTCAACATTAGAAGTTGTCGTAGCCTCTCACTCTTGCTGCTCAGCTTTCCTTATCTATTCCCTAAACATTTCTTAATATAATCTAAGCAGCTCTTTCATTAAAACAATTTAATTTGTATCATATAGGGTAGGCTTCCCTGATGGTTCAGACAGTAAAGAAACTGTCTGCGAGGCAGGAGACCTGGGATCGTTCCTGGGTTGGGAAGGTCCCCTGGAGAAGGAAATGGCAACCCATTCCAGCATTCTTGCCTGGAAAATCTCATGGCAGGCTACAGCCCGTGGGGTCACAAAGAGTTGGACACGATTGATCCACTTTTACTCACATGTGGTTAAGTGGTTTTTTTTTTTTTCCCCTGCTGGAATCTTGTTATACACTTGGTTTGCCTCAGTTACTGCTATTTCCCCAACATTGAGAATAATACCAAGTCTCACAGTAGTAACTAAAAAAATTTTTTAGAGAGCACAAATATAAAATATATACTCATAGTACTTTAGAATTTTAAAGGACTTTAATTTTAAAGAATTTTAAAGGACTTTAGAATTTTAAAGGACATAATGATCCAACTTTTCTTATTATAGATGTGGAAATGAAGCCTCAAAGAAGCCAAGTTCACTGAGGAGGAAGTCTAGGCTCTCAGCACAGCTCTAGGTGCTGATAGATAGATGTGAATGACACAGCACAGGCAGTTACCACATGATTGGGTACCACCAGCAGCAGCAGATTAGGTCAGGGCTGGAAAACAGACTGTTGTATTATGGATCCATCTATTGGCTAGTAGCAGCCCATGAGAAATCTGGCATGAGAACTCTGCCCAAACAAAATGATGACTGCAGAACACTCATCTGATTCTCTCTGCTGGAGAATTTGAGTGCAAAATACAAAGAGAGTGTTCCAGTTGGTGATGAAAGCTGATGCTGGAAAAGACACAAAAGTCAGGTAGCAGAGATGGTCGTGGCTGAAAGAGAGACTGAATATGCAGAGGTTGTGAATGCATTCAAGTTCAGAGTGCAGATGTCATGACTAAGCAGAAACTGAAAGCTACCCAGCAGTAGAGCTAGAGAGAGGAGCTGAGTCATGATATTGGCAAGAGATTGTCTAACTGAAGAATGACAAGTTAATGGTGGTGGCCAAATGACTTTGGATCCTACATCATCTTCTAATTCTCAAACTCTATTCCTCTCCTTTGAGGTGCAGAATATATCTTTTATTGGTTAGCAAAAATTCCCTTGGTTCTTTTTTCCATGTATGTTTTTACAACAAACCCTCATTATCTGAAGTTCTAGCAAATACAAAAATGTGAAAAAACCAAAGCTCAGCTCTGACCTTGTCATTTTTTCCACCACATCAATCACATCAAGTTATTGATCAAATTTTAATCTTATTTATGATTCCTTTCTATTCTAGTGTAGTTTAGAGAAAGTTTAAAAACCTACTCTCTGATGACCTAGAGGGTGGGGGAGGTTGGGAGGGAGGCCCAAGAGGAGGAAACATATGTATACATATGGCTGATTCATGTTGTGGTACAGGACAAACTACACAACATTGTAAAGAATTATATTCCAATAAAAAACCATATTCTTTGATAGTTTACCATACCATTATTTCATTCTAATATTTCTTTTCTCTCGTATTATCTATGTGGGTTTTGGAAAATATTGACAGCAAACAGAATTTGGGTAACCTCAAATTCCTCCAAATCCATGATATATATCTGTGGTAAAGTTTTCTTTCCTGCCAGAATCTTGTTATACACTCAGTCACTGCTGTTTCCCCAACATCAAGAATAATACCTAACCTTACAGTAGTAATTTAAAAAAGTGTTTTTAAGGAGAACAAATATAAAAGATATGCTCATAGTGTAGGGGGAAGCACGCTAATTGAAACTGCACACCCTGGCCAGGCACCATAGTAACCATCTGCATGAGTTGTTTTACGACAGGAGGTCCTGGTAAGGAACAGGGAACTAATGAGCCTCTACCAATCAGAAGAGTTTGGGAAAGGTCAAAAGGAGACGCCACCTCTCTGACCACCTCCCAGAATCCTCTTCTCTGGCATCCATCTTGGCTGACCAAGGTGTGCACCACCAGGAAGGACTCTGAGTCAGAATGATTGGCTAAAGACAACCCGGAAACTAATCCCATCACCATAAAACCCGAGACTGGAAGCCATGTGGCAGAGCAGTTCTCCTGGGTTCCTGTACCCTACTGCTCTCCACCCGGGTGCCCTTTCCCAGTAAAATCTCTTGCTTTGTCAGCACATGTGTATCCTTGGACAATTCATTTCCGAGTGTTAGACAAGAGCCCAGTTTTGGGCCCTGGAAGGGGACCCCTTCCTGCAACAATAGTGCCAGAGAATTTGAAAGGACTTTGGTGGACATGTGATCCAACTCTTCCACTTACAGTTGTCAAAACTGGCTTTGAAGAAGCCAATTTCACTGGAGAGGATATATATATATCTATACAGATGATCTAAGTAAGTTTTAAGTGAAGAAATAGAAAAATATCAATGTCTATGAGATGACTGTGAGGAAGATTGCATGAAAAATCAGTTATTTCATTCTATCAAAATTTTAATTTCTAGTATCCAAAATCCCAAGCAGAATTGTTCCAAGAATAGAATTTCAGGTGGAAAGGAAGGAACAGGCTAGAGCATGAAGTGATAATGCATGAAGCAGAGAGGACTCAGAAGGTAGCACCATTAGGACTGTATACAGAGTAGCCTAGCACAGAGAAATGCATTCTTTTGGGCAGATTCGTGAAAGGGTAATTAGTATGAGTGAAATGTAAAAGTGTCATTTATCTTGATTGTCCCAAAGCCCTTGACAGAATATTTTCCTGAAGACTCTTTCACAAAAAGTGAACTCAAATTGCCTTGAAAATTCACTGATGAGTCCAAAAAAAAAAAAAAAAAAAAAAAAAAAAAGATAAATAGCAAATGTATCTAGTTTTAGGGAAGTAGCTGAAAATGACAAAGAATTTATATATATATATTTTTGTCTTTTCACTTTTTCAAAAGTTACCTGAATGTAGTTTTAAAAATAGGTGATTAGTTAAACTTATGGTGTGTTAGATTTCCTGAGTCAGTGGCCATATATTCTGAACCAGAATGAGGAAGGGTTTACATTGCTTCTGGGTGCAAGATGTGGCAAGATGCCATTTGAAGTGAAGAGAAATGAAAGTTGCTCAGTCGTGTCTGACTCTTTGCAACCCCATGGAATACATAGTCCATGGAATTCTCCAGGCCAGAATACTGGAATGGATAGCCTTTTCCTTCTCCAGGAGATCTTCCCAACCCAGGGATCAAACCAGGTCTCCCACATTACAGGCAGATTCTTTACCAGCTTAGCTACCAGGGAAACCCTATTAGAATTTCTGGCATGTTGTTTACTGTATACAGGAAAGTGAAAGTGATAGTCACTCAGTCTTGGGGACTCTTTGCCACCCCACAGACTGTAGCTCACCAGGGTCCTCTGTCCATGGGATTCTCCAGGCAAGAATACTGGAGTGGATTGACATTTCTTTCTCCAGGGGATCTTCCAGACTCAGGGATGGAACCCGGGTCTTCTGCATAGCAAACAAATTCTTTACTGTCTAAGCCACCAACACTATTGGACATACTGTATACAGAAATTTCAGGAAAACTCTTAAAGATAATTCTAGAAAATTCTGGACCATATGTTATCAAGCAGTGGGATTTGTGATCCCTAATATCAAGGACCTGCCTCTTGAGAAATCTGTATGCAGGTCAGGAAGCAGCAGTAGGAACTGGACATGGAACAACAGACTGGTTCCAAATAGAAAAGGAGTATGTCAAGGCTGTATATTGTCACCCTGCTTATTTAACTTCTATGCAGAGTACATCACGAGAAACACTGGGCTAGAAAAAGCACAAGCTGGAATCAAGATTGCCAGGAGAAATATCAATAACCTCAGATATGCAAATGACACCACCCTTATGGCAGAAAGTGAAGAGGAGCTAAAAAGCCTCTTGATGAAAGTGAAAGAGTTGAGTGAAAAAGTTGGCTTAAAGCTCAACATTCAGAAAATGAAGATCATGGCATCTGGTCTCATCACTTCATGGCAAATAGATGGGGAAACAGTGGAAACAGTGTCAGACTTTATTTTTTTGGGCTCCAAAATCACTGCAGATGGTGATCGCAGCCTTGAAATTAAAAGACGCTTACTCCTTGGAAAGAAAGTTATGACCAACCTAGATAGCATATTCAAAAGCAGAGACATTACTTTGCCAACAGAATCTGTCTAGTCAAGGCTATGGTTTTTCCAGTAGTCATGTATGGATGTGAGAGTTGGACTGTGAAGAAGGCTGAGCACTGAAGAATTGATGCTTTTGAACTGTGTTGGAGAAGACTCTTGAGAGTCCCGAGTCCCTTGGACTGCAAGGAGATCCAACCAGTCCATTCTAAAGGAGATCAGCCCTGGGTGTTCTTTGGAAGGAATGATGCTAAAGCTGAAACTCCAGTACTTTGGCCACCTCATGTGAAGAGTTAACTCATTGGAAAAGACTCTGATGCTGGGAGGGATTGGAGGCAGGAGGAGAAGGGGACGACCGAGGATGAGATGGCTGGATGGCATCACTGACTTGATGGAGTAGTTTGAGTGAACTCTGGGAGTTGGTAAAGGACAGGGAGGCCTGGTGTGCTGCAATTCATGGCGTCACAAAGAGTCGGACATGACTGAGCGACTGAACTGAACTGAACTGAACTGAATATCAACGAGCTTAGAATCCAGGATAAGGAAGTTGAAATGTGCTCACCACATTTTAAACATGATAACACAATTTCAGAAACTTGGAGATAACAGAACATATTAGCATCATTTCTGATTTTCTTTTTCTTCCCATTCTAACCCTTTCTTCTCCTTGTAATCTGAGACAGTTTACAATGTAAAATGGATTATGTCATTAATCTTAAAATCCTTTCAGGACCTTCCGTCATATGAAAATAATTCAGAAATTGTTAATCATTGTATTTTCTACTTGTTCCTACTTAGACAGTGGTAGGAATGTAATGAAAATTCCTATCAATAATAAAGGTTAATGTGGCTGATGTAGAAAACAGACTCTAAAATATCAGATATTTTAGTTTTGGAGTCTGATTGGTTCAAAATCAAGGATGTATTTCATTTTGACCATGTTATAACCACTCTAAAAGGTTATGCCAATTGTGATCTGCACAACTTCAGAGGTGTGGACTGAAAGAAAAATGCACAATGTGAGAGTTGTGAGTTAAGTTTTATTCAGGGTCTTACTGAGGACTGAAGCCCAGATGACAGCCACTCAGTTGAGGAAGCTGTTCTGAAAAGTAGGGAGAAGCCAGTTGATATATGATTTTTGGGTTAGGGAATGCACACCCTCAATGTTTGTGTTTTGCTGTTTAGTCATTCAGTCGTGTCTGATTCTTGTGACTCCATGGACTGTAGCTCGCCAGACTCCTCTATCCATGGGATTATCCAGGTAAGAATACTGGAGTAGGTTGCCGTTTCCTGCTCCAGGGGATCTTCCCGACCACTGGATCGAACCCACATCTCCTGCAAGTCTCCTGCATTGCAGGCGGATTCTTTACCGTTGAGCCACTGGGGAAGCTTGCCCACAAGTGTACATCTTGGTAAAAGATTATTGCTAGTCAAGAAGCGATATCTCAATTTAATGATCTTAGAGCTTTTCCGTGTAGGAGAAGATGCAATAATCAGGGTTCATTAAAATTCTTCCTGAGATAAACATCCATCTAGGGGGGCTGCTGGTCCAAAGCACAGAGTGCCTCATCCTGTTATCTTCAGTTTTTTTTTTTTTTTCCAGAGTGCACTGCTGGTCAGGACTGCAGCAGGTTGCAACTTTAATCCATACAGAACTGATAGTAAACAGAAATGCTCTCTTCTTTGTTTATTCTTCTGAGTGCATGTAACTCACTTCAGTCGTGTCCAAACCTTTGTTACCCTATGGACCATAGTCCGCCAGGCTCTTCTGTCCATGGGAATCTCCAGGCAAGAATACTGAAGTGGGTTTCCATGCCCCACTCCAGGGGATCTTCCCCACCCAGGGACTGAACCTGGGTCTCTTATGTCTCCTGCACTGGCAGGCAGATTCTTTACCACTAGCGCCAGCTGGGAAGCCCTGTGCTTATAGTTCTACAATGGGTACAAAGGAATCTGAGAACTTTCCCATATTGTAAGAGGTCTATGAGCTTTCGGGCCTTGAAAGTGGTTACTTAACTTTACTCATGTTTCTATTCCCCAAGTGTCTATTATTTTACTTGAGGCTCAACTGGGAATTAATTCATATTTATTTATTTAGTGGAATTTTAAAATAATTGTATGTGTTCTTATAATATTTGTTCTCATTTTGGATTACTTTCAGTTTACAAACTACTATTTTAATACTGCATAATTGGTCAGTTTATTTTAAAAAGTCAAAACAGAATCATAAAAATGATTCCTATATACATTAAAATATGTTAATTAAGACTTTAAGTGTATATTCATTCAATAATTTTTGAGATAGTACTCAGGCCTATTCTTTGGCCATTTAGACTCTATTCTTCCTCTATTCTTCATGTCCATTGATAAAAGTTCTGATTTATTTTATTGTATTAGTCATAAGGTATGATCCTAAATTTCCATATTCCTTTTTCGGAGAATTGTTTAACTCTCAAAATTATTTATTTATTTATTTGGCTATACCATATCTTATTTGTGGCACATAGGATGTTCAGTTGCAGCATGAGAACTCTTAGTTAAAGCATGTGGGGGCTAGTTCCCTGACCAGGGATGGAACCTGGGCACCTTTCATTAGTAGTGCAGAGTCTTAGCCACTGGACTACCAGGGAAGTCCTCCATATTCTTGAAAGTATATTAAGTGAGATATTTCTGATACAATACTGGCTCAGAATCCTTTAGGATTTATTATCTTCTTCCCTCTTAACTTCATACAATTATCTTGTCCACAACTCATTTCATAGTGAATTTTTAAATTGATGATTGCCTATTTTTCAATCGTTCTAAGACATTCAACCTCAAGTTTGTGGAAACAATTCTATTTCTCCCACTTACACTTTTAGTTTATTCAAATATTAATAAGTTTATTACACGACAATAATTATAATTATCAGTAAAACCCACCTGAAGAGTTTGGGAATAGACATCGACTCTTAGCATATCACTCAAATATGGGAAAAGAACGTCAGCATTCAAAAGGTGTATTCATGAGCATTCGTCTTGTAGCAGAAAGCTGTGGATAAACAGAATCTGTTAACCTGAGGTCAGTTTGGAGAACTTCTATTGTTTTATAATCACATTACAATTACATGATTAACAGGAATGTCTAAATAATGGAGTCTAAAAGAGTAAACACAACATATCCTAAAGAGCCTCAATACTTAGGTTGCAAAAAACTTGACACTCTGGACAACACACTGGACTAATTTGAGGTATGACTATGGTTTTAAGATGAAGGAGTGTAGCTATTAAATTTGGAATCAAGATCCTTTGTACACTATTCATTTAAGAAAGTGTTGACTTAAAAAATGGTGACTAAAGATGGTTTTCAAGAGCAAGGGAAGTGTGAACTTCAAATATACTTGTGAAATTCACAATCATTTACACTTTGATGCTAATGGTGTTAATGAAAATAACTTTTGCACATAGCACATTTAAAAGGGTTTTCAGGAACATTATCTCATTGAACCTCTTACCTTGTGAGCTAGTACTGTGAGTACAGTCATTCTCCTAGTTTCTGAGATGGGGGAGCTGAGGCACAAGAAAATTAAGTGATCTGTCATAGGTTTTATAATATTAATACACAATTGTAATTCAAATCGTGTCACTTCAGTTTTTGTTTTTCCTGGCTAAAGCTTGTTTAGTAAATTGTCTTGAGTAGAGTAGATTGTCTTTCTGCAATAGGAAAACAGTAAATTATTATTATTGTTTCCTTAACTCCATTATCTAATGCCGACTACCCTAAAACTGCATTTCTACGTATAGCTCTCTCTTCCCTATTAGACTGAACTACAGGAGAACAGTGACCTTCTCCTCTTTGAATGCTAGTCCTTCTTATCTAGTATGAGTCTGGTGACATTAATTTGGCTGAGCTGAATTCTAAGAGCGCTTTATCCATTTTATAAATAAGAATACATTTTAGGAACATGTATTATTTCTAAGCAAAATTTTATGTTTTGTATAACTGGGAGAAAGGAAAATCTTGGAATTTGAGGAGGAAGAATATTTCAGAGATTTTTGAAGAGAATCTCAGGATGTGGTAAGTATTATCCTCCTCACACTCTTCATCCTTATGTTTACTAGTTAAATCTATGATGTTTCTGGTTTTAATTCACCATTTTATTATTTATTTGTTATTAATTTCTTCCTGCTTTCTTTGTTCATGCTTTTAAATTGACATGTAATTGATTTACAATATTGTGTGAGTTTCAGATGTACGACATATTGATTTGATAATTTAAACTTTACAAAATGATTTCCACAATAGGTCTAGTTACCATCTGTTGCCATACAAATTATTGCAATATTATTGACTGTATTTCCTATGCTGTACATTACATGCTGTGACATTTATTTTATAAGCGGAAGTTTGTACCCCATAATTTCCTTCACCTGTTTCTCCCATCTTCCCCATTCTCTTCCTGTCTGACCCCACCAGTTGTTCCCTGTATCTATTCAGTCAACCTCTGTTTTGTTATGTTTCTTCATGAACTGTTTTTGCTTGTTTGTTTGTTTCAGATTCTACATATAAGTGATCACATAGAGTATTTGTCATCTTCTGTCTGATTTATTTCACTCAGCATAATCCTCTCTACGTCCACCCATGTTGTCACAAACAGTAAGATTTCATTCTTTTCTCTGGGTATTATTCCCTTGTATGAAGACACCACATTTTCTTTATCCACTCATCTATTGATGGACACTTGTTTCCACATCTTGGCTGTTTTACATAATGCTGCTATGAATTTGGGACACTATAATTATTTTTGAATTAGTGTTTTTATTTCTTTGAAAAAATACCCAAAGTGGATGATGTAGTCATTCTATTTTTAACTTTTTGAGGAAACTCAATACTGATTCTGTAGAGGCAGTATCAATTTACATTCCCACCAACAGTGCACTAAGGTGTATTTTTCTCTACATACTTGCCAACATTTGTTATTTCTTGTCTTTTTGATAGTAGCCACCCTTAGAGGTGTGAGATGATATCTTTGTGGTTTTGATTTGCATTTCCTTGATGATTTCTGTATATTAATTTTATATCCTGCAAATTTACTGAATTAATTTATTACTGCTAACAGGTTTTCAGTGGCATCTTTAGAGTTTTCTATACTATTATCATGTATTCTTCTATCATGTATTCTGACAGTTTTATTTATTCCTTTCCAGTTTGGATTATTAATTCTTTTTCTTATAAGATTGCTGTGTTTTGAACACTCCCAATACCGTGTTGAATAAAAACAGTGGAAGTGGGCATCCTTGTCTTGTTCTTGATATTAGAGGGAAAACTTTTAGCTTTTCATTCTTAAGTATGATGTTAGCTGTGAACTTGTCTTGTATGACTTTTAATATATTGAGGTATGTCTTATCTATACTCATTTGTTGAGAGTATTTATCACAAACAGACATTGAATCTTGCTTTTTCTGCATCTTTTGGGATGATCATATAATTTTTATCCTTCATTTTGTTAATGTGGTGTATCATATAGACTTCTTTGTGGATGTTGAGCCATCCTTGTACCACCAGAGTAAATTTCTCTTGGCTACAGTATATAATTTTTTAATGTATTGTTAGAGTCTGTTTACTAGTATTTCACTGAGAATATTTTGCATCTATGTTCATCAGGAATCAGTTCAGTTCAGTTCAGTTCAGTCACTCAATTGTATCCAATTCTTTGTGACCCCATGGACTGCAGGATGCCAGGGCTCCCTGTCCATAACCAACTCCTGGAGTTTACTCAAACTCATGACCATTGAGTCAGTGATGCCATCCAACCATCTCATCCTCTGTCACCCGCTTCTCCTCCTGCCTTCAATCTTTCCCAGCATCAGGCTCTTTTCTAATGAGTCAGCTCTTTGCATCAGGTGGCCAAAGTATTGGAGTTTCAGCTTCAGCATCAGTCCTTCCAATGAATATTCAGGACCGATTTCCTTTAGAATTGACTGGCTGGATTTCCTTGCTGTCCAAGGGACTCTCAAGAGTCTTCTCCAACACCATAGTTCAAAAGCATGAATTCTTAAGTGCTCAACTGTCTCTGTAATCCAACTCTCACATCCATACATGACTACTGGAGAAACCATAGCATTGACTAGACAAACCTTTGTTCTTCCTTCATCAGGAATATTGGTCTGTAATTTTGTTTTTTGTGATGTCTTTGGTTAGTACCAGGGTAATGCTGATTACCTAAAATGAGTTTGGAAGCGCTCCTTCCTTTTCTATTATTTTGAAAAGTTTAAGAAGGATTGTTATTAATTTTTCCATTAATGTTTAGTAGAATTCACCAGTAAAGCCATTTAGTCCTGGACTTTTGTTTGTTGAAAGTTTTTTGATTACTGATTCTATCTCCTTAGTAGTAATTGATCTGTTCAGTTCAGTTCAGTCGCTCAGTCATGTCTGACTCTTTGCAACCCCAAGAATCGCAGCACGCCAGGCCTCCCTGTCCATCACCATCTCCTGGAGTTCACTCAGACTCACGTCCATCGAGTCCGTGATACCATCCAGCCATCTCATCCTCGGTCGTCCCCTTCTCCTCCTGCCCTCAATCCCTCCCAGCATCAGAGTCTTTTCCACTGAGTCAACTCTTTGCATGAGGTGGTCAAAGTACTGGAGCTTCAGCTTTAGCATCATTCCTTCCAAAGCAATCCCAGGGTTGATCTCCTTCAGAATGGACTGGTTGGATCTCCTTGCAGTCCAAGGGACTCTCAAGAGTCTTCTCCAACACCACAGTTCAAAAGCATCAATTCTTCAGCGCTCAGCCTTCTTCACAATCCAACTCTCACATCCATACATGAC
>SJYQ01002756.1:472612-532856 GCA_006410935.1 Redunca redunca | reverse complement strand
GTATAATCATAAGGGATTTGATTTAGGTCATACCTGAATGGTCTAGTGGTTTTCCCTACTTTCTTCAGTTTAAGTCTGAATTTGGTAATAAGGAGTTCATGATCTGAGCCACAGTCAGCTCCTGGTCTTGTTTTTGTTGACTGTATAGAGCTTCTCCAACTTGGGCTGCAAAGAATATAATCAGTCTGATTTCTGTGTTGACCATCTGGTGATGTCCATGTGTAGAGTCTTCTCTTGTGTTGTTGGAAGAGGGTGTTTGCTATGACCAGTGCATTTTAGGTATTTATATATTTCTTTTAGGTTGTCCTATTTATTTTGTATATAACTGTTAGTAGTAGTCTCATGATTCTTTGTATTTCTGTTATATCGATAATTCTTTTTCATTTCTGCTTATATTTATTTGGGCCCAAACTCTTTCTTCATGATTCTTATTAAAAGTTTATCAGTTTTCTTTGTGCAATGAACCAGCTCTTAGGTCCATTGATCATTTTTATTGTTTTGGGTTTGCTTGTTTTGGTCTCTATTTCATTTCTGATCCTTATTATTTTCTTCCTTCTACTAACTTTGGGCTTTGCCTGTCCTTTTTCTATTCCTTTAGGTGTAAAATTAGATTGTTTACTTTTTTCTTTTTTATTAGGTAGGCTTATATTGCTGCGAGCTTTCCTCTTTGAACTGCTTTTGCTGCTTCCCATAGGTTTTGGAAAGTTATATTTTTATTTTCATTCATTTCAAAGTATTTTTTAATTTCCTCTTTGAAGCTACTGTTGACCCACTTGTTATTTATTTCCTGGTGAGGAGCATTCAACAATTATTGATTCACTTTCTTTATGGTGAACTAATCACATTAGTGAAAGGGTGCATGGGAAGACTGTCACATGGTCTGTGGATTTTCTGTTTGGGAAAGTGTATATATTTTCTCCACCATAAATAGCTGCCCTTGTTATTGTTGGTTTGGAGCTGTGAACATGGCAGAATTTAATTAGTCTCTACCCCTTGGCTCATTCTCATTTCCATACTTTACCCCTTCCATCGGTATTTTGAGAACAATACAATCTATCACAATGCTATTTTTCAGATAAGGAAACTAAGGCAAGTCAGTCATTCAGCTTGAACTTTAGCTATGGGTTGTGAACAGAGGTAACCCAATTGTATGCCATGGGCTTTTTATCACTATGCTATACTTTCTTCATATTAATATTTATTGAATGCTGGTAACACAAAGCCTTGTACTGGCAGGACATCATAATCTGACTTCAGGAAAAGCATGGAATTTTTAGATCTACAGTAATACATAAGCCTCATTTAGTGGATCTCTCAGTTTATATGCTTGCTGACATTTCTCCCTACCCCCTCTCACAGAAGTGCAAATGGACACTCTAATAGCCAAAAGGCATTCAGCCAGAGACAGCAGAAGGAGAATAGAGATATGAACCATCCACAAATAAGATTATCAACTTCTAGATAATTGAAAACTGATTAAATAGTGTCATGATTTCTTTGTTCATTTTCTAGGAGATGTATCCAAGACCTTCTAGGAATAATCTAATATAGGTCAGCTGTTTTGTGAGTTTTGTCAGTGGCTTACTCTTTTAAGCTTATCCTGCTAAAGATATGGTTAAAAGGAAGCCATTCATTGTTCAAATATTCTCTTCAGTTATTCTTTTTTTCCTAGCTGAAGTTGATATTTTTCCAGGATACAAAGAGCATTGTGATTCAATTGGCTCAGGGGAGCAAACAGAGCAGTTTCCTATAACTACTCAGTCAAAGGTCAGTTGCTAGGATTTTGCTATTCATCCTCATGGAGCAAGGTATCAATATTTTTCTTTTTCTTTTCTTTAAGCTTGACACCAACATGAGGCAGTTTAAGTTCCCTCTGCTGTTTGCATTGATTGATTTCTGAAGCAGGGGAAACATCTTTTCACTGCATGAAGATTTGAGTCTACTAAGACTTGCAGGGGGCACATAGCATTTATATTCAGGTTTGTTTCAGAGGGACTTGGGGGGGAAAACCCTACCCATACAGTTATGAAAATGCAATCTAATACCCACCAACTACCACGGATGGCAGATACAGAGCACCTGACCCCTACCTTCCTGCATCTAAACCTGATAAGGTTCATTGGTCAGGTTCTCATAACTATCCTGTGCTCATATCCAGGCTTTCAATTCTTTTCAATATTTCATAGGCTAATAATATCACACTCCATAAAGCTAAGATCAAATAATCCAGTAGTGCAAGTAAGCAAGTATACAAAAGCCTATTTGACAACCTTGCATAGAGCAACAAACCACCCAGGCAGCCTTTAAATTCTTAACTTTTCTTGTCGCACGTATGAGAGCTTTTAACCATTTGCATTTTGCCATATTGTGTAGCTCGTTCCCTTATTACACAAATGTGTGCTCAGTTGCTTGGTTGTGACTGACTCTTTGTGATCCCCGTGGAGTGTAGCCCACCAGGCTCCTCTGTCCATGGGATTTCCCAGGCACGAATACTGGAGTGGGTTGCCATTTCCTTCTCCAGGGGATCTTCCTGACTCAGGGACTGGACCTGCATCTCTTGCTTCTCCTACACTGGCAGGAGTGTTCCTTACCACTGCGCCACCTGGGAAGCCCATTACACAAGTAAGGAAACTTAAACGATAGTCGTAATTATACTTGTCATCAATACTGAATAGGAGTACAGTACAAGATATCTTGATCTGTTTTGAAGTTGGCTTCCTGATTTCAGTTAAATCACAGTCTGATTTCTTTTATATCATTTAGATTTATTTTAGTCTCCTGGTCCTCCTCTTTTACTCTGGAGACACTATTATAAGATTAACTAATGTTTATAAGAATTAAAATGTTCTAAGCATTTTACATCATTTCATTTAGTACCCCCAAGAAACATAACAGGGATTTATAATAATTCTGTTTCAGAAATAAGGAAACTGAGGTTGAACTAGAAAGTTGTGAAACCTCTGTATGAAACTGTGACTTGACTCAGGGACCCATCTTCCTTTCAGTACTCTCTCCATCAAAATTACCACATATGTTTCAGTATATATATTTAAAAAATCTTTATTCAAGTAAAGGTTTGGGATGGATATCCATATTTTTATAAACCATAAACAGTTTCATTTTAACATTTCATATGAGTTCATATTTAGCTTTTGTAAGCTTTTCTTGCTTAAGTCTTGTTCTGTGCATGGTCTATTACTATGGAGCATGACATGAAAGAAATGAGTCAATATTCAAAACCCCACAACTCTAATACCAATGTAGATATCAAATCCATATAATAAAAGCCCCTATGTTTTCATAAGGAGAAAAAAGAGGCAAAGTTTATGTAAAGAGGATTCGAGAAACTTGCCCAAACTCCAAAAGCAGAAGGGAGTCACTATTAGCTTTAACAAAGGATAAAAATTTGAACAGCTCATAAATTCTAAGTCTAATCTATACCTTTCCCAGGAAACACATAGATTCTCTTTCCAGTGAGTGACTAGCAGTGTGTGGATTACTCACTGCCCATATGTCTTTTTCCCATTGTTTTATTTCTTTGGGCTAGGAAATTTATAATTATTTGGAGGTCTTCCATATAATATTTGAGCTAGAAACTAGATGTGACATCTGAAATAGATGGTAAATAGAGAGAAAAGGGAAAACAATTAACATTAGTAGCAAGTGAAGAAAAAACATACAAAAAAACTCAGGACTTTGAGAAGCATGAAAAAAATGCAATAGCTTCATATCCCCAAACTCAAAGAAGGAGACCATTTTAAGAAGATTACCAGAGTCATATGCTATGTAGAGTTCAAAAATAGTAAGAACTGAAGAAGGGCCATGATTCGGATGGTTAGGAGGTCTATAATCTCTTTTAATAATGCTAGTTTAGTATTCATTGATAGGGACAAAACTGGGTTTGAAAAGTTAAGGAGAGAGAGGTGAAAGTGTTATGCCACCTGAGCTGTGGTTATGTTTGTTCTATTATTTCATCATCCTGATATTCTTTCCCAATGATCCAACCTAAGGTCTGGTCCAAATTTGATGGAGGCACATACATGGCTGTGCTGTGTGCTGGGCTGTGCTTGGTCGCTCAGTCGTGTCCAACTCTTTGTGACCCCATGGACTGTAGCCCACCAGGCTTCTCTGTCCGTGGGAGTTCTCCAGGCAAGAATACTGGAGTATTCTCCTCCACGGGATCTTCCTGGCCCAGGAATCAAGCCAGAGTCTCCTGCATTGCAGGCAAATTCTTCACCAGCTGAGCTACCAGGGAAGCCCACATATGTGGTTCAGTTCACTTTAGTTCAGTTGCTCAGTTGTGTCCGACTCTTTGCAACCCCATGAATCGAAGCACGCCAGGCCTCCCTGTCCATCACCAACTCCCGGAGTTCACTCAGACTCACGTCCATCGAGTCAGTGATGCCATCCAGCCATCTCATCCTCTGTCGTCCCTTTCTCCTCCTGCCCCCAATCCCTCCCAGCATCAGGGTCTTTTCCAATGAGTCAACTCTTCGCATGAGGTGGCCGAAGTACTGGAGTTTCAGCTTCAGCATCATTCCTTCCAAAGAAATCCCAGGGTTGATCTCCTTCAGAATGGACTGGTTGGATCTCCTTGCAGTCCAACAGTCAAATGATTAAAAGTGAATTATAGAAATGCCTATTCTAACAAAAGTCTAGTTTTCCTCCCCCGAAGCTGAAAAGATGGCATTATTAGGATCATTCTGAACAGAGGATTTATTATATGAGGCACAGATATCACTGGGTATGCTGGCTAAATAACCTCATTTAGAAAGAGATAGATTGTTGGTTCAGTTACAAGAGATGACTGGGGAGTAAAGAAAGCAGAAAATTACAAATAAGATATACTGCCTAATCTGTGGGGTTTTTTTCTATTTATTTCCCACCCCCCATCACTCCCCCACATCTATAAAACACAATGAGCCTAATAGGATTAAGTGTTCATAGCCTACCTTGTGCACTGTCAGACAGACCAGACCTAGAAGTTCTCTAACTGTAGACAGATGCCCCAGAGTAAGGCTGCATTTCTAGAACTAACAACACTAATGATACCACCTGGAAATGCCAAGTGAGCAGCTTTAAGGAATGGGGCAGTCAGACCTCCAGAGCATCCACTCCGTATTCATCTAGTTAGAGCTAGGAGATAATGACAGAGAAATGACAGTGACTGAAATGGAGACTTTCCGATGGCTAGGGGAAGTTATTGCAAATAACCTCAGCATACTGACTCTAAATCAGAGACCCGAGTTCAAGTCATGCTGTCACTTGCATGATTATGAGCAAGTTTCTTAACCTTTTGATAGAGTTTCTCCTTGCACGGAAGAGGAATGACATAATGGCATCTGGACGGCCATCCTAAAGAATTATAGTGAGGAGCAAATGGCCTCTACATGAAAAACCTACATAAACTCCATTAAACCTACATGAGTGCATGCTAAGTTGCTTCAGTCGTGTCTGACTCTTTGAGATCCTATGGACTGTATAGCCCGCCAGGCTCCTCTGTCCATGGGGATTCTTCAGGCAAGAATACTGGAGTGGGTTGCCATGCCCTCCTCCAGGGGATCTTCTGATCCCAGGGATCAAACCCGCATGTCTCCTGCATTGGCAGGCAGGTTCTTTACCACTAGCGCCTCCTGGGAAGCCCTAAAATCTTCTGGAATGGGTTGCCATTCCCTTCTCTAAAACCTACATAAAACTATGTAAAACCTCAGGCCACTGTTTGAAAATTGTTAGTATTATGTTCTGATCTCTCCAATGTTTGGATTTACATTTGACATTACAAATATTGTCTGGGCAGATCTGCCAAGAGCTCTTTAAAGATAATCATTAAACACAATCAACCAGCAAACAAACAAAACTGAACTAGTATAGAAGTCATTTGTCCAAGTAGTAGATAGAAAACCCTAAATAAATTACCATCTTGGACTTCCAGATTTTTGCATACTCATAAAGCATGACCAAAGCAGGTACTTAATAGTTAAGAATTTCAGTGAGAAAATAGAAGCAAGGGCCATCTTTTTCAAATCCAGTTGGGACCATCTCTCTGTAAAAGAGACTCACATTCTAATGTTTTGTTTAAAGAAGCAGTACTTTCCCATTTTTCTTGTCTGAGGACTGCTATCCAGTGGCAGCAGGAGCAGCCGTATTCTGCCCTTATCTGCTCCGGTAAATGGGTCCACAGTGAAATGGTCAGAGATGGGTAAGCCCCTAAGAAGTGTCTTAGTCATTTGCTATCTGGATTCCTAGGGTGTAAGTAAGTTGGTGAAACTGAGTAACTGTCACTGGGATTCAAGGATTCTTCAATATTTGCAAATCAATGTGATATACCATATTAACACACTGAAAGATACAAACCAGGTTCTTTTAAGATGAATTTCAGGCAGAATCTTTCCAGTGATTTATTCATCATGCTGGTTTTCCCTCTTTCAGATTCCCTGATAGACATGCTGGTTTGCATATGGGCTTTGGGGACCAGCTGATCAGAGCTTGAATCTTGGAGATGCACTTACTGGCTGTGTGACTTCACTCTACAGCCTCAGTTCCTTACTCTGTTTCAGGGGAGAAACTTTCTTACCTTGCAAGGTCTTTCTTCTTGTTGTTCAGTGGCTCTTTGCTACTCCTTGGATTACAGCACACCAGGCTTCCCTGCTCTTCACCATCTCCCAGAGTTTGCTCAAATTCATGTCCATTGAGTCGGTGATGCCATCCAACCATATTGATATTTCTCCCTGCAAAAGGTCTGTCTAAAGCTTAATTAAGATACTGTGTATAAATGCTTACTACAGGCCTTATACATTAGACATGTAGTAAATGGTAACTATTAGAATCTCATAGGTTTGTGGATTTAGAGAGTGCTAGAGCAAAAAGGACTTTTTTTTAGGAACCATCTAGCCCATTGATTCTCGTAAGACCTTTTGGAGCCTTATACTAGGAGGAGATGGACACTCTAGGGATAAGAGGGGTCACTTGTACCTCAACTTCCACTTCAAACAGAAAGCCTCTATTTTTATGTTATGTTTGGGCTTCCCAATTAAAAATAATGCAAAGAAAGAGTTCTACAAAAAGAAAATAAATTGAAAATATATTTTAGTTCAACTTACTAATTTTATAAATAAAGCTGAGGGACAGTAAGTCAAGTGATATGCTCCATTGTTCATCTTGCCAGATGACTCTGTTAAGAACACAGACTCCTCATTAACATCATCAGCAAGTCCTAGGCGGGTTTGTATCCATGCATTGAGTCATCTTCACAAGTAATTCTCCTCCCTGATACAAGGCTACCATTGAGAGTCACTCTAATCTGCGTTGCCCATTCTGAGCACTCTAATTCTGATTGCAGATGGGGCCCTCAATCAGATTAATCATCTAAAATTATGAAGACAATGGATAGGCAAAAAAAAAAAAAAAAAAAGAAATGAGAATGACTAAACCCATCCTGTGAAATAAAAATTCTATACTGTTCTTACCAGTTAATTTAAGCATAATTAAAAATAAGAAACTCTGAAGAATATACTGCAGACTTTGAAATTAGTTTCTAATTCTTATTGGAAATTGATAAAATCCTTAGTCATTTACCATTAAAGGAATTGTCTCTGTTAGAGTCCAGTCTAGATGTCTCTTCATCATTCATGGTCTGCTGATATAGTTCCCATCCTTCCCCAGGCTGGGATGACGTTTTCACTTTCTTCAATCAAGCTTTTAGTCATAATTACGGTGAAATTTTAGTCTCTGCATCTGCAATTGCTCAAAGATTATACAGTAAATCAACTGATTTCTAAGAAAGCTTCAATTTTGAAAAATGCCTGTTGCCAGTTAGGAAACAATCATGATTAAGATGACATTAATAAGCCATGTTTCTTGAGCACTGCAGGGCTTCAGCCAGGTTACAATGGATAGGAAGAGACCCACTCCCAAGGCACATACTGCACTACTGCACAGTTAGATGAAGTTCCTAATTTAATTAGCCAAGGATGCAAACCTAATCAGAAGGGAGGTAGCCACACAGGATAGGAGCAGACAGAGCATATGCCAGCGTGCCTTCCTTGGCTTCCCCCCAAAATCTAACAAGAGCCTATAGCTGCCTGGGGCACTGGCCACACAAAGAGGACGCATCTTCATTCTTGCCATGTCACTGCCCTTTAATATTCAGGGTTTACGTCATTTTCTGGAAGGATTTATATAACTTTTTTGCCTCTAGAACCCAGCTCAGTGTCTGCAAGTTCTCATCGTGCAGCAAGCTGTGTCTGGGCCTAAAATGGAATCTCTGCTTCTGAGTTTCCAGGGTTCTGGGAAACTTCGTTTTCCAGCAAGTGTCGCCAGGCGGCCCACTCTGATGTCCTCTCATGTGGCGTCTCATTGAATCCTCACAGAGAGCTCTTACAGGTTCACAGTCATTATCCGAAACACTTGGGCTCATCTAAGTTTTTGAATTCAGAAATTTCAGATTTCAGACAGGCTAAATGGTGAGTCTAACATTAGCTTGTATCACCCCCAGTGAGATCTAAGGCAGTACCCCATAGGTAATTTGCTTTATGTATGGGATAAATTCAGACTCTGAATTGCCTTACTTCAGCTCAGTCAGAATTTGCTGCAAATTAGTTTGTGCCAAAGATATGAATGATCATTTGGTTCTAAGAACTCCTTGGATATTGCAATATAACTTAGGGTTTGTTGACCTGTATTATTAATGTCAACTTACGATGAGGAAATTGAGGCTGGGGGAGTTTAAGAAATTTGTCCAAGATCATAACTAGTAAGTGGTAGGGAAAAATTCACGTACGTGTGTCTGAATTCCAAATTTGCATCTTTAATAACAGTACTATAGTCTAACCTTGGCTGTCCTTCAATTTGCAACAACTTACCATTTTCATGCTATTTCTAAAAACGTTTGGACTAGGGGGAGGTGAGTGAGGCACCCACTTTGGGTGTAAAATACAAGGGGGTACCAAAAAACTCAGTAACCAAGATGAATAATTTTAAAATACACTATTTTAACAACTTAAAATTAAATTTTAAAATGGAAAATGTAAAACATTTCAATCAAGACATGATCAGTGTTACTGAGTTTTCGTTTTGTCTCAGATCAAGGTATTACCTCTCCGGCACTGCTCTCTAACCTTTGAGTATTGCTCTGTCCTTCTCTGTTCTCACTACAGTAAAAGGGCAGATGATGTCCCATTCCCATTAGCAAGAAGACTGACCCCAAAGTGGGAGCAAGGAGATGCAGTTCCCCGGTGTACAAAATTCACGACCATCAGTATGCTCCCTGATTAACAATATTAAGGATCCCTTCTGGCTACATTACTGGTGAACTGTTTCATTTCAGCCTCAATTACACAAAAAGAAGGGGTGTTATTTTCATAGCTATTTCAACAGAGTTAAGCGATTGGAATGGGGAAAGTTTAAGTTGATCTACTTTCAAGTTCACAATTTGATCAGAAACAGATTGGAAACAGATTAAACTCCAGCAAAAGAGAGTTTAATGCAGGACATAATTTACTTGGGTAGGGAACAGAAAGAGTATTAGACACAGAGACTAGCAACAGCAGGAAGTTGATGCCACACCCTGGTCTAAAGGAAAATGGGGGAGAAAATGATGTATCTGGAATCAGAGACAGCTTGAAAGATGAGAAGGAGCTGTAGTGGTTAGGCTGGGGGTGCCACTCAGAGCATAGAGGGAGAGGGAAACATTTTCCCAGCCTTCTTACTCCCTTCTCCTCCTTTAATCTGCTATGAGGAGTGCTTCCCATTGACTGCCCCTCTAGAGATTACCTGGAGCCTGACTGATGGCAAGGGCAGAGATCAGTCTCCTGGGCCACAGAGAAAGACAGGAGAGATCTAGGGCAGGGAGAAACTGGAAAAAACCACAGTGAGTTTTGTTCATTGATTTTTTACAAGCTCAGGTACCTATCAATACTTCTGTCTGTTTAGTGACACAGCTAAAAGAGCAATTTAATGAAAGCAGGAGAAATACAGAGATAGTACCACTTAATGTTATCACAATCACTTAAATTAAATACTTTTATGCAAAATTACTATTGATTACACAATATTATTCCCATTATGCCAAAGACTGATTTTATTCTTTTTTTCTTCATCATAAGATGGCACCTTTAAATTGCATTGAAAAAAAATTATGCAAATGTGAGTCCCTGGCAGTACGACTTAGACTTTTTTATTCTCCCAAGCAAAACAATAAAAAAAAAAAAAGACTAGAGAAGAAGGCATTGAAGATTTTAAACACCAAATAGTCGTTCTGAATCATCATTCAAAGACAACAGAAGGTCTCAGCAGGGATTTAAGTAAAGTAGCTATTTTTGTACATAATTTTAAGAGCGTGGTTAAGGAGCAATGGTCATTTCATTTATGACTCATGGCCACTGATGTGGACATGTTCTCTAAATATATGAAAAATCTAACCTGGGATAACTATAGATTTATTTTCCATATATGTTAACTTCACTGGGATATTATTTACTCTAGGATATGAGAAAAAGGGGATGGGGAGGAGAGCAAGACAGTCTACCTGCCCCCAAGATAATCAAAGATGGAGATCCTACCATGGCAGCAGAACTCTTATTTCTGGCCTCTCTTCATACCTTTAAGTCTTCACACCATAATTTAAGACCTAATGGGTTCACTGGTATCTTCTCAGGCCATGCTCACTCAGCTGCTAATGGGCTCAGTTCCCCATCAGTCATCGGGATCTTAACAGTAGCCTACTTTTCAAAATTTCTTTTGGTAGAGTTGGATACATTACTTGAAGTCATTATAAGTCATCTTGTAGAAAACACTATTAAAAATTTTCCTATAAATTATATCAAATAAGGAATATATGCATTAAAAAAATAGTTTTCAGGTTACCTCACTTTCAGTAAGGTTTGTTTTCAGGCTGATAGCACTATTTCCTCTTTTTCATGGATGCTCAACCTTATTTTAAATATTCAGTTTCTTTTTCTGCCTTAGCTGCTTTCCCTTTTCTATTCAAGTGGAATTAAACATTTTCTTTTTTACTTTTTTGTTTGTTTTTTGAGAGACACATGAAGGAAGGAATATCAAGGTGAATTTTCAGGATAAATTGGTTTGGCGAAAATGCTTTTTCATTAAATTATGTATATAGCCAATGTTTATTGTTTATCCTATATATAACTCAGGTTACCTATTGGGAATTTAAAGATAAATAAGGCTTGGGCCCTCATTTTCAGAAATATTAAGTCTAATGAGGTAAACACATGTAAAGATGATTTCATCTAGTGTGTTGAGGGTATTAAAGGAAGGATAGACATACTTTCCCAGATAAAGGCATTCTGAGTCAACAGTCATAAATAAATGATAAAATAAATTCAAGCACTTATTATTTCTTTCTTAGAATGTTTCCCAAAGCCTTTATTTCTAAGGCTACCTTCCCCCCTTGCCCCCCGTTCTAGCAACTGTGTAGTGTAGTATAGTGGAACAAATTATATGATGGACATTCACGCTGATGACAAAATGGTGTGTCATTTGTGTGGCACGGTGATGGACATTTGTGATTGCAATGTACCCTTGAAAAATGAAACTTTATAAATATAGCTGCTGTGGAATTTAACTCAGAGGAGATGTAGGTAAATGCTTAGGCTTGGAAGACAGAGTTCTGGATTCGACTTTTGGTTCTAGCTATATGCCTGGGAAAGCTACATAAAACCTTTGAGGCTAGATTTTTAAATTTTTAAAATAAGGTTGAAATACCCGTAGAACCGTATGATTTGTTATTGTTGTTTAGTTGCTCAGTTGTGTCCAACTCTTTGTGACCCCATGGGCTGCAGCATGCCAGGCTTCCCTGTCTTCCACCATCTTCCAGAATTTGCTCAAACTCACGTTCATTGAGTCGGTGATGCTATCCAGTCTGATGCTACTGCTGCTGCTGCTGCTAAGTCGCTTCAGTCGTGTCCGACTCTGTGCGACCCCAGAGACGGCAGCCTACCAGGCTCCCCGTGCTGGGATTCTCCAGGCAAGAACACTGGAGTGGGTAGCCATTTCCTTCTCCAATGCATGAAAGTGAAAAGTGAAAGTGAAGACACTCAGTTGCAACCGACTCCTAGCGACCCCATGGACTGAAGCCTACAAGGCTCCTCCATCCATGGGATTTGCCAGGCAAGAGTACTGGCTGGAGTGGGTTGCCATTGCCTTCTCCAATCCAGTCCGATAGTGGTGATTAAATAATATAAAGTGAAAAGTGAAAGTGAAAGTGAAGTCGCTCAGTCGTGTTCGACTCTTTGCAACCCCGTGGACTGTAGCCCACCAAGCTCTTCTGTCCATGCGATTCTCCAGACAAGAGTACTGGAGTGGGTTGCCATTTCCTTCTCCAGGGGATCTTCCTGACCCAGGGATCAAACCCAGGTCTCCTGCATTGCAGGCAGATGCTTTAACCTCTGAGCCACCAGGGAAGCCACATGAATAAAAAGCATAATGCCTGTCACACAAGCATTCAATAAATGGTTATTATAAATTTTTGACTTACAAAATTTATTTGCACCATGCATTTCTCGTTTTTAATGTTTTCTCTTAGGTTATCACAAGGGTCACCATTGCTCAATTAAATAGTGTTTGTACCATTGTAAACCCAATGTATGAAGTATACAGTCATAGAATCATAAATTTTTTTATAGCATGACTGACCCATACCCATTTTGCAGATAAAATTATTGAGGTTTAGCTGGTTTCATTGACTTGCCCATGTCAGCTGTTTAGAGCACCCCTGTCTGTTCTCCCTACACAGTGCCTTGCACTTCCCACCTCACCCCACCCTCCCTGTGGTTTCCATCTGCATGATAAACATCTCTCCTCTCATGAACTGTTTCTGATTCATGCTTCTTTGACAGTGAAGCCGAGCTGTTCTATCACTGATGAAGTGTGAATGAGATGTTCTTATTAATACAAACAGAGGCACCCTCTGGGTATTATACATTTATAAGATTCAGCATCAAAATATGAAACTACAAAAACAACTAATGAAAACAAAATGAATGTTGTTAGCTAAATTAATGCTGTCATCCTCCCCAAGTGTGTCTTCAAAATGAAATGGTTCAACGGCAAAAATAGAACAAGCTGGGAACACTAAGTTCCACAGTGTAGAGGATTTGAAATACAGACTTATTTTCCAATGCGTTAAATTGTTCAACTGTCAGTGGTGAACGATTATTAGCATGTGAAGACCCCTGAAAAATCCAGTATCCCCCTTCTTAGTGTTTCTAATAGAATCACAACATATCAGTCACACTAACAAAATGAACCTGTGTTTTGGAACCTGACCCAAAGACACCCTCTTTGTCTCCTCTTCATCAGCTTGCTCTAGGATTTTTAAAGCCACTACTACTGTGCACTCCCAGGGCCAAAGTACTTGCTGGCCTTTGCAAAGTGCTTCCCTGGTGGCTCAGACGGTAAGCGTCTGCCTACAATGCGGGAGACCTGGGTTCGATCGCTGGGTGGGGAAGATCTCCTGGAGAAGGAAATGGCAACCCACTCCAGTACTCATGCCTGGAAAATTCCATGGATGGAGGACTTTTTGAAAATTAAAATACAGTTCAGTTCAGTTGCTCAGGCTACAGGCCATGGGGTCACGAAGAGTTGGACACGACTCAGTGACTTCAATGTCAATGTCAATGTCAGATGGAGCAGGAATACCAAATCAAGAAAGCATCTTGGAATATTTACTTGTTGAGATGAAATAATGTTCTTGAGAGTAGTGAAATTGGTGTCTGTACCAGTTAAACTCATTGTCTCTGATTTTCAAGTCAGTACCATCCTTTTACTGGTTTGTCCCTTTGGGGGTCAATGCCTATATAAAGCAACAGTCTAGAGTTTCTGTGTGCCGGGAGCATGGTGGTGGATCAAGGCTTCGGTCACCTTGTTGCTTTGGTTTGAGGACAGCAGTGATTTGAAGATAATCGGTTTACGGTAATTTTGTTACACAAGAAGTGGGTGGGAAATGGTTACTGATGACCCCTTCTGTTCTCCACTGTCCAGCAAGTCTCAGCGAGGATGGGATTTTGCTAGAAATAATCTACATGAGAACAGGTAGTGTGATCCCACTTTTAAGAAAGATCAATACTCTTTGCTCCTGAAGTTGATAGGGCAGCTTCTCCTATAAAGGCCATCCTCGATCTACATGAAGTGAATTCTGGCCAGGAACATCAGCCCAGATGCTGGAAAATGCACACTGAGCATGACTTGCTCATTAGCAGAGCCATTCTGACTGTGGCTCAGGTCACAGTGATACGTCACTACAGATTCAGGATCGCAGAGCATAGATTCTATAAAAGGGAAGGTTTGCTTGCTTGTTAGACAAACATTGTCTAACGCTTTATCTGTTTTGCACTGAGAATTTGGACATTAAAAGAAATGGTCTCTGGCAGCCAGATGATCACAGTCTAGTAAGAAAGATTCTCTGCTCAGTCATGTCTGACTCTTTGCAGCCCCATGGACTGTAGCCCATCAAGCCCCTCTGTCCATGGGATTTCTCAGGCAAGAATACTGGAGTGAGTTGCGATTTCCTTCTCCAGGAGATCTTCCTGATCCAGGTTTCAAACCTGCATCTCTTGCATCTCCTGCATTGGCAGGTGGATTCTTTACCACTAGCACCACCTGGGAAGTTCGGATGGAATAAATATGAGAAACACTGTTAAGGCCAGAAGGGAAAGCGAAAATGATTCCCTAGTGAAGGCTGCAGTGGTGAGTGGGAAGTTCCTCAGAGGAGGTAGAACAGTGATTGACAAGAGAAGAAACCCTTGAAGAAGTGGGAATTCTGTGAACAAGGTGGAAAAGTATTAGAAACAGAGGGGATAATGCATACGAGGGATATTGTGGATACCACTATGAAAAAACTGGCTACTTTGAGGACTTTTTGGAAAGTTAAAATTCAGTTCAGTTCAGTCGCTCAGTCGTGTCCAACTCTTTGCGACCCCATGAACCTCAGCACGCCAGGCCTCCCTGTCCATCACCAACTCCCGGAGTTTACCCAAACTCAAGTCCATTGAGTTGGTGAAGCCATCCAACCATCTCATCCTCTGTCATCATCTTCTCCTCTTGCTCTCAATCTTTCCCAGCATCAGGGTCTTTTCAAATGAGTCATCTCTTCGCATCAGGTGGCCAGATTATTGGAGTTTCAGCTTCAACATCAGTCCTTCCAATGAACACCCAAGACTGATCTCCTTTAGGATGGACTGGTCGGATCTCCTTGCAGTCCAAGGGACTCTCAAGAATCTTCTTCAACACCATAGTTCAAAAGCACCAATTCTTTTGAACTCAACTTTATAGTCCAACTCTCACATCCATATATGACTACTGGAAAAACCATAGCCTTGACTAGACGGACCTTTGTTGGCAAAGTAATGTCTCCGCTTTTGAATATGCTGTCTAGGTTGGTCATAACTGTTCTTCCAAGGAGTAAACATCTTTTAATTTCATGGCTGCAATCACCATCTGCAGTGATTTTGGAGCACAAAAACATAAAGTCAGCCACTGTTTCCATTGTTTCCCCATCTATTTGCCAGGAAGTGGTGGGACCAGATGTCATGCATTAGTTCTCTGAATGTTGAGCTTTAAGCCAACTTTTTCACTCTCCTCTTTCACTTTCGTCAAGAAGCTCTTTAGTTCTTCTTCACTTTCTGCCATAATGGTGGTGTCATCTGCATATCTGAGGTTATTTTTATTTCTCCCAGCAATCTTGATTCCAGCTTGTACTTCTTCCAGCCCAGCATTTCTCATGATATACTCTGCATATAAATTAAATAAGCAGGGTGACAATATACAGCCTTGACATACTCCTTTTCCTATTTGGAACCAGTCTGTTGTTCTATGTCCAGTTCTAACTGTTGCTTCCTGACCTGCACACAGGTTTCTCAAGAGGCAAGTCAGGTGGTCTGGTATTCCCATCTCTTTCAGAATTTTCCACAGTTTATTGTGATCCACACAGTCAAAGGCTTTGGCATAGTCAATAAAACAGAAAGAGATGTTTTCTGGAACTCACTTGCTTTTTCCATGATCCAGTGGATGTTGGCAACTTGATCTCTGGTTCCTCTGCCTTTTCTAAAACCAGCTTGAACATCTGGAAATTCACGGTTCACATATTGCTGAAGCCTAGCTTGGAGAATTTTGAGCATGACTTTACTAGCGTGTGAGATGAGTGCAACTGTGCAGTGGTTTAAGAATTCTTTTGCATTGCTTTTCTTTGGGATTGGAAGGAAAACTGACCTTTTCCAGTCCTGTAGCCACTGCTGAGTTTTTCAAGTTTGCTGGCATATTGAGTACAGTACTTTCACAGCATCATCTTTTAAGATTTGAAATGGCTCAACTGGAATTCCATCACCTCCACTAGCTTTGTTCATAGTGATGCTTCCTAAGGCCCACTTGACTTCACATTCCAGGGTGTCTGGTTGTAGTTGAGTGATCATACCTTCATGATTATCTGGGTCGTGAAGATCTTTTTTGTATAGTTCTTCTGTGTATTCTTGCTAACTCTTCTTAATGTCTTCTGCTTCTGTTAGGTCCATACCATTTAAGATTAGTCATTTTGATTTCTGATGTTCATTTATTTCACATGGGGTAAAATAAATTAGTAATGGGAAAAATGAGAAATATAAAACATATGTTCCTTCAGTCAGTAGGACCTAAATATATGTCATCATAAAATCTTTACATTCACATCACACTTAAACTGGGGCTTTTTGTAACTGCTGAAATATTACAGATATTGCATTGATGATTACCATCCAGTCATTACTGAAGGTTAACATTTATAAAGAGATTTTTATATTCTGGTAAAAGAATAAATGCTTACGCTATTTCACAACTGCATCGCCTTTCCAAATACTGTTTCATTACTATTATTTCTTAAGTGACTTTATGCTGGGTCATATTGGATATGAAATTTCATGCTGAAACTCCCTAATGTGTTTCTCAATTTGATGTTCGAAATGTCTCAGGAGAAGTTTCTAGTCAGTAAGCCTGCATAATTTCTTGCCACAGAAATTAAAGAAACAGCTCTTCATGCAAATGATGTTTTTAGCATGTAGAAAAAGAGTTCTCTTTGGGGGTCAGTGGGATATGGGAAATAAATTCTGGGAAATTTCACTGACAGTTATAGATATTCTGGCTTAGAAAGTTTTACCAAGAAACTACTTGAAAACTCAAAGACATAGAGAATATGTTCTGCACAAATAAGGGCTATGTTGAGAAGGTTTCTCATTCAGAAATCCTGAAAATGAAGCTTAGATATGAGGTCTCTCAACTACTTACGTAAGTTGGCATTTAGTGCCCTGATTATTGACAAGGAAACCTAGGAACTACTAGGCTAAGTGTTAGGGAGGTTGTGGTATTGGTGAACCTGCCCCTAACTAGCATGAAAGTAATGGATGCTGGATATGGCATACCACTAACATGCTGTTTTCCAAAAGACTATTTGCCGAAATTATTGAAAGGATTGTGTGTTGTCTAGCAAGTTAGCACAATCACATCTGTTTTAGTTTCTTGCTATATGTTAGGTACTGCATTAGTATACATAGTGCAAAAGATGAGAGACACAATCTTTGTCCTGGGAGGAGGCAGTGAGTGCTCAGTTGCTATGGCCAGGAGTTGTGGTGCTGCTTTTTATAACCAAGCTTCTCCCTGTCATCATAAATCAGCCATGCAGAAAACTCACTGGGGAAAAAAAAGCCCTCCATAGAATCTAAACACTTCGCCTATGATCATGGTTCATTCCTCAATCCTCTCCTTCTTCACAACCCAGATATTTGGATCTCAGCAGGAGTGAGAGTAGCAGGACATAGCTCAGAGCTGTTGAGGGCAGGGGTTGGGAAGAGATCACGTAGAACCCTGGATGTTGTATTGGGTTTTTGTCCACCGCTTTGAATGATATGGAACACCATTACAGCACTGGAGACAGAGAAGAACATAGAATGACTTAACTTATAAAAGGATCCATCTGGCTATTGTATGGTAAGAATAAACTGTAAGACATAAGGATTAAAGAAAGAACCATGCCGGAGGCTATCCCAATAATCCACGCAAGAGCTAATGGAAACTTGAACTAGCTTGGCACCAGTATACATGGTGAACAGTTCCCAGATTCTGAAACTATTTTGAAGGTAGAAGGAATATTCATTGGAAGGACTGATGCTGAAGCTGAACTCCAATACTTTGGCTACCTGATGCAAAGAGCCGACTCATTGGAAAAGATCCTGATGCTGGGAAAGATTGAAGGCAGGAGGATAAGGGGATGACAGAGGATGAGATGGTTGGATGGCACCCCCAACTCAATGGACATGAGTTTGAGTAAACTCCTGGAGATGGTGAAGGAGATGGAAGCCTGGAGTGCTGCAGTCCATGAGGTTGCAAAGAGTTGGACATGACTTAGCAACTGAACAACAGCAATGAACAGGATTTACTGAAGGTTTGAATGTGGGTCGTGAGGGAAAGAGAATTCAAAGGTGAAGCCACTGATTTGGGGCAAAGAATTTGGAAGAGTGGAGTTGTAATGAACGGAGGGGGAGAAGATATTCGGCAGGACGGTGAAGATCAGTCATTAGTTTTAGTCATATGAAGTTTGTAATGCCTAATATATATCTAGGTGGAGATGTGAAGTGGGCAATTGCATATTGACCTGTGTTTCAAGAGAAAGGGCTGGAGTGGACATAAAATCTGCCAGTCACCAGTACTTAGTCACCTGTGCTTAGTCACTCAGTTGTGTCCGACTCTGTAACCCTCTGGACTGTAGCCTGCCAGCCTCCTCTGTCCATGGGGATTCTCCAGTCAATAATACCATGTCCTGTCCTCCTCCAGGGGATCTTCTAAACCCAGGGATTGAACCCAGGTCTCCCGCATTGCAGGTGGATTCTTTACCATCTGAGCCACCAGGGAAGCCCAGGGCAGAGTAGGCATTTGAGGCCATAGGATCAAAGGATGGCAACCCACTCCAGTACTTTTGCCTGGAAAATCCCATGGATGGAGGAGCCTGGTAGGCTACAGTCCATGGGGTTGCAAAGAGTCAGACACGACTGAGCAACTTCAATTTCACTTTCCAGTATTTAGAATTTGTAGAGTTGAGATCCCGACAGACAAAATTCATATACACAATTGAAGTCAATGTTCATCATAATGTCAACTGACATCAAGTCAAAGAAACCAAAGATAGTAGAAAAGAAATATGATGAGCTGAATTGTAAAGTAAAACAAGTTTCAATTACATGGCTGGATGATCTAACCTAGAGAATCCATTTAACATCTGGATCAAATGATGACTTTGCAAGAAACATGTTGCTTTTCAAAATGCTTAAAAGCAGGCGCAGTGAGTCATAAATAGAAAATTCTTCAGTTCAATCAATGCTTATTATTTTGGTAAGAAAACTGATTAGCCTGACTTATTACTACTGTTGCAAATTAAAGACTATTGTACAAAGGAAAATGAGAAAAGTACGTGCTTAACCATGTCTCTGGTTTTGTCTATAATTTGCATGATCATAAAATTTCACTGATGACTTTTGCCTAATAATAAACATATATATATAAGTATATTATATATATTTATGTATAGATATAATTTATGGCTATAGGTTAAGTCAAATCCTTTTTTTTCACTTATAAAATTTTCACTGCACACCCAAGAATGTATTATGCTAACTCTGCTGAAAGTTTTGATCTTAGAAGTAGCCCCTGAGCTACCTCTTCAAAAGACATAAAACCCTTTACTGACTTCATAGGCTCCTAAATTGTCCCGTGTCTCACATTAATAAAGAAGAGAGTAGTGAGTAGTGGGAAAGTCAGTTAAATTTAAACCATTAATAAGATAACATATTTTCTATAAATACAAGGTGTATTTTGCCAGGTCAATTGTATTGTTATTTTAGAAAACAGTTGACACATTATCTTGGTAACAGAAAACTTTGCCAGGAGTAGTGGCCCGAGAGCTTGGGTATAAATTATATTTAGTGGCCTAAAACTAATTTTTTTAAAAAAGCATAGCAGTGTATCCTCTGCCAGGAGACTTGATATAAATCTTAGAAGGCAACTGCTGTTCTTGAGAAGTGACTAAGCAGGAACTTACGGATTCTGGTCATCTTTTGAGAGTAGGCTGAGTCCATCATGAATCTCTCAGGTCTGAAAAACTAAGTTCTATAGTCATTTACGAAAATCAGTAGCCAAATAGTATTGATTATTTTAACGTGATTGAATGGAATTCATGGGCAAGAAGCACAGGTACAATGACACCACTGCACTGAAGAAGATCCGTTGGAGAATGGGATACAGACATGTTGCTTTCCTGGTGGCTCATACAGGGAAGAGTCCACTGTAATGCAGAAGGCCCGGATTTGATCCCTGGGTCAGGAAGATCCCCTGGGAAAGAGAATGGCAACCCACTCTAGTATTCTTGCCTGGGAAACACCGTGGGCAGAGGAGCCTGGTGGGCTACAATCCATGGGGTCGCAAAGAATCAGACACAATTTAGCGTTGTGTCTGAGACTGCAATGAGATGAGATGATGAAATTATGATGAGAAATTAGGGTTATCTAATGTGAGGTTTGATTTGTCTGCCAAGCCTGTTGGGCTACACACACACACACACACACACACACACCAAGGAGTGGTCCAAAGTTACTGCTGGATTCCTTTCCAAGCTCAGTGGTAGGGAGCAGTCAGTGGAGTTGATTTTCGTATGGAACCACGTCTTCATAAGTGCCACAGAAGTCTGTATTTAGGTCAAGCTTAGCTTTGGTAAAAGAAACAAGACCTAACTCTGGTGCTCCTCCTCTTCACTCATGTTAACTAGAGAGAGGCTGAAGCTCAATGTTGAAATACTGTCATTTAACGCTTGTATTGATTTAAGGGGAATGTTAGTCTGTGTAGTTTATATAAATAATAATGATAAAAATATTTTTCCCAAACCTAGATTTTTCTCATGGTTTGTTTATTCTTTTCTTGTTTTACTGCTTGCCAATCAATAAATTGTAATGAGAAATTAGGATTATCCAATGTGAGGTTTAATTCATACTTGATTTGTCTGCCAAGCCTGGTAGGCTACAGTCCGTGGGGTTGCAAAGAGTTGGATGTGCCTGAATGACTAACCCTTTGATACACGTGAGATATTAAATGTATTGTTACTGTTTTGGCAGTACTATTGGGTTTCACATTTTCTCAGTAATAATAGACACTTACTGATGGAAATGTGACAAAGTTTATCAAATGTCTCATAGTTTCAAGGAAGGCTTGATTTAATCATTTCCTGGGATACTTCCAGAGGAGTTCCTATGACCTCAGTGAGTAACCCAATTTCTTTTAAAGTGAAGACCCCAGATATTAGGAAAATCTTCCTCATTGCTGGCTTCTCAAAGAAGCTCAATTTCCTCCATTCCAGCCCTTTTCACTTCTAAGGAGGTGGCTGGGATGGTGCAGTGAAGATCAAGGACAAATTCTAGGCCACATTTCCAAGAGCGTGGCACATCATGGGATTTGTTTATTTTCACTTACAGGAAATTATATATTACTGAATTGCCACGCTGATTCTATTTTTCAAAGTATATATGGGAGAAGTAAATACACAACTAGGCAGCTATATGTCTGCCTTTGTACCACCTGAAATCACCTTGCATAATAGAAAACAGATTTATAAAGTGGTAGTTTGACCATGCCCTCAGTACATCAATCTCCTTTGTGGAATAGATGTGTTTTGTCAAGTTCAGCTTTTTAGCCTCTAAGGGTTATGTCTCTACCATGAATGTCTTGGCTTTAAAGTAAGAATGTTGAGCCAGATAAATTCTAAAGTTCCTTCAATCAGTGAAACGTCAGGCTTCAGTTGAGTTCAATCTTTGCTGAAAACATAGGTCAGCAGATACTGCAGGCACCTTGCACCTGTCTGAATACCATTACCTGCCTTTTCTTTGGCCTTCCCTCCCCCAGGCTAGATGTCTCACTTAGTGCTTTCCTTTTTGACTTTCACATGCAGTATTTTAGTTTTTCCAGTGACACCTTTCTGGCTGTCCTGGGAAGGGGAATGTGGAACCAGAGCTGACAGTGCGACCAGCACCGTGTAAATCACTCTGGCTGTGAGCTATGAGCACCCATGAATAGACTGAAGAGTTAGCAAGTAAAAACAGCTGAAGGATGCAAAAAACCCCAAAGTGTGAACTTCTGACCTCTGTTTTTCCACCGTAGTTTTTCTTTTTATGATTATCTTTCTTCCCCTCACCCCATATACCTATCTTTATTTTTCAAGATGTCACTGGATTCTTTAGCAGTTCTGAAACATAATTTTTTGAGTCCACAAGCAGACGTTTTCTGGTTTAGTTAAAAAATCTGAAAGTGGTCCCTATCCACCTAGAATTTCTTATTAGCACAATAAAAACCCCAGAGACACCCTCGCCGCAGATCTGCGAAAAGGGCCTGGACTGTAGATTAAAGAGTTAGCCTGGACCAAAAGGGTCAACCTCACTGAGACTTTTGGAATCAGACCAGGCTGAGGGTGAGCAGAATAAACAGGAAAATCAAGTTTCTTGTTTTATGTCATGAATTACTTAGCTAGGAAGCTTCGTTAGAACAAACGTGTCACATTTTTCCATTATCCTGTTTTCGTACTCATCACACACAAAAGGGAAAGTTGTAGAATTCAGACATGTTCAGCCTAAGAGAGAAAATGAGAGTGTTACCATAACAATGGATCCGGTGCAGAGCTGGCCAAGAGTTAACAAATTGTGAAAAACTGTGTTTTTCCATGAACCAGGCACATTGCATGCTCTTCTTCACAAACTGTGTGTGTGTGTGCTCAGTCATGTCTGACTCTTTGTGTCCCCATGGACTGTAGCCTGCCAGGCTCCTTTGCCCATGGTATTTCCCACCCAAGAATACTGGAGTGGGTTGGAGTTTCCTTTTCCAGGGGATTTTCCTGTCCCAAGGATCAAACCTGTATCTCCTGCTTTGCAGGCAGATTCTTTACCATTAGCACCATCTGGAAAGCACCCCCCCCCCCCCNNCCCCCCCCCCCCCGCAAACTGATATGTTAGACCAAATACCTTCAAGCGAAGAGATGACTGTGGTCCTTAGAGCTGAGCATGTAAGAGCATCACCCTCAGATGCGTGTTCCAAAGACAGTTTCAGTTTAGGGTACTTACCTGCCTTCACTCTGCCCTTTGTGTCAGACAGTCCACTCCGATCTCCTTGGATACTACAACTTACTGCATGTAAGGTTTTCCAGTACATGTAAATCACTGTGATTTTTCAACATTTAGGTAATTATAGATTCTCTTATAGAGGGGAAATAGTCACCTTAAATCCTTCCTATCTTGCTACTATTTCTGTGTCAAATGAATGTGTCAAACTTTATGTTTTCTTTTAAACCGAAATATACCATCCTCTGCATTGCTTTATTAGAAAGAATTTCAAAAGGTGAAATTCTTAATATTTATACATAATTTGTGTGTAATAAATAGAAATATTTATATNTGGAGACTCATACTGTTAACTTATTGTTGCATTTATTTGTAAACACAATGACTTATGAGAATATTAATGGGCACTGATTATTCAGAAAGTAATTGCCTGCCATGCAAAATGCCACTGTTTATAATCTCATGGTGTATGCACGTGTGTGTGTGTCTGAAAGTGTTTAAAAAGAATTGAACTGTATAGTGTATGTTGTCAGTAATATTCACAAAACTATGAATTTAGATTAGGATTTTGTACTGTCATTAAATGCAATAAATTTGATAATAAATTCATTTCAGGGGCACAGATGAGGCAATATGCAATGTGGGAGCCTTTATGAATTATATGTGTGGTAGGACTAGGTGAGAAAAACAATAACCTGAAAATGATGAGTGACGTGGATTTAGGCCACCAAGGATGCCAAAATAGAAATTCTGTCTATTGCCCTGTGAATTTATTGTAGAAAATCAAGAACTCACAGTTTGCATAGCTTTCCCTCATAACTTCATTGGTATAACTGGGGAAGATCCAGGGGAAAGACATTTATCAGATGAGAAAGTAATAATCAGATACTAAATTAATTTCTTCAAATTTTAGAGAAAAGGGAATAACCACCAGCCTAATAAAAAATGCCTTGCCTTTTTATTACTTGGGGAATCTCAGGTGAAATCTGAGATATAAACATTAACTGAAGCTGGTAACTCAACAAATCTGGCTGTATACATTTGTGTTGAAAGCATCTCCCTTGAACTAAAAAACTTACTGGAATAACATTTATTCATGAATTCCAGCACTAACTACTGATTTCTGCATAAACTCAGTTTGTGTGCAATACACAACATTAGAGGAAAGAAGCAGACTCTTCAGTTCGGTTTCTCAGTCGTGTCCAACTCTGCAACCCCACGGACCGCAGTATGCCAGGCCTCTCTGTCCATCACCAACTCCCGGAGTTTACTCAAACTCATGTCCACTGAGTCGGTGTTGCCATCCAACCATCTCGTTCTCTGTCATCCCCTTATCCTCCTGCCTTCAGTCTTTCCCAGCATTAGGGTCTTTTCAAATGAGTCAGTTCTTCGCATCAGGTGGCCAGAGTATTGGAGTTTCAGCTTCAGTATCAGTCCTTCCAGTGAATATTCAGGACTGATTTCCTTTAGGATGGACTGGTTGGATCTCCTTGCAGTCCAACTCCTCAGTTCAAAAGCGTCAATTCGTCAGCATTCAGCGGACTCTTGGTTGAGAGTTATTTTAAGGTGAAACATTTAAACATAAGAGAGATCCTTTGGTAAAATGGCCGAGTTTGAGAATGCTTTCTTTTCCTATGTTTTCAACTAAGATGTACACTATACTTTTACTGAATAGAGGCAGGAGTGCTATAACCATTTCAGTGTGGAGTAGACTCTGTTTAACCATATTAATTATATTATTAATTATTGCATTAAATGTTATATACAGAATATGCAACTTGTAATTACCGCTTTTAAAATCTGTGCTTTTGGAGAAAGATGATTATCAGAGCGAGTGCAACAGCTCTTCACCTATGATTCCAAGTTGCAAAGAAAATAGGTTGATCAGATTCAGTGATACTATTATTGGAGAAAGATCTGGTGCCTGGGATAATTATTTTGGCAGTGCTCTTTGAAGATTTGGAGAGGAATGACAGCAATAGTCAAATGAAAGGCTGGCAAAATTAAAATTGATGATCATATTACTTATTATACTGAGGCTCATACATTATATTCAATGAAAGGAACCATAAAATACAAATAGGAAAGCCATCCATTCTGCTGATTCCTAATTATACCTTTTTTTCCCATCTGTGTCTGTTCCAGCACCTTAACTCATTCTAACATAGAGGGAAAGAGGTTTCATTAGGATTTAAGAGGCAACTTCAAGGATTTTCAAAATGTAAAAGGTAATACAAATATGAAATCACAAATTTCACCACTATTTTTTAAAGGGTCAGACCTGAAGGGTCCGGTCCCAAAGGTCAGACCAGAAGCGTCCCCAAAACACCTGGGAATATGAAGTGTTGTGAAGATTAGTGCAGTATAAGGAGAACATATGGTTCTTGCTCCAAGATGTTAATAAGAGGATTTTGGTTTTGATATGCCAAACACTGTGCTAGGCACTGCCAGGTTTGGAGCACACAGTAATTAATTCTTTACTCAAGAACAGAAGCTAAAGTTCAAATGATAGAATCAGTGGGAAGGAACCATAATTTTTCAAGTGCAAAGTAAATAAACAGGTGAATAGACAATGTACTTACAAGTTGTAATTGATGGGGTCACGTAATGGAGAGTACCTGCTGGGGAAGGAAGGGGTAAAACTCACTAGCTTTAATTTGGGGGTCATGGGAAAGTAAGTTTCGTGAAGACCTAGTGTTAAGGAAGATGGGAGACTCAATACAGAATCATCGGTTGATGTTGATGCTATAACCAAATGTCCTGCTCTAAAGACTGACTTGTAGACAACTGTGGCCTTCTCTGTGCAGTTCAGTGATACCTTCTACAAGGCAGAGGTTCATGTTCTTAATCTCCCCTCAAGCTTTGCCCCACAAACACCCATACTTATTTTAATACATTTTGATGCTCTTTTTCTACTTTGATTCTTCATTTCACTCTTCTTTCTGAGATTCTTAGCTATTGATGTAGCCTCTTTCACCTCCCCAACTTCCTTTCCCCTCAAGCCTTTATCAGTTGTGCGTACTATTGCAAAAATAATCTTGTGTTTTCGTCCTGGAATGCTTCTTTTAGCTCTTCTGACAACCTCATCTTTCAAGATTCAGCTTAGTCTCTGCTCAGTGCACGACTTCTCTGATTGATTCAGATAGGAGATGGTGACCTTCCCTCTAGCCTACCACGACTGTTTGTAAACACTGCAGTTACAGAGTGTTCTGCAATTTGTTGAAATTCTTGTCTACATTGCTATTTCTCTTCCTAGACTGCAAGCTCATTGAAAGTAGCAATCTTCTTACCAGCACCTGGTTCAATGCATAACATGTGATTGGTTCTTAATAAATATTAAATATTTACTGACTAAGTTTTCCCAGGTGGCTCAGTGGTAAAGAGTCTGCCTTCCAATGCAGGAGATGCAAGAGATGCAGGTTCAATCCCTGAGTGAGGAAGATCCCCTGGAGAAGGAAATGGCAACCCTGGTTCAGTGCATAATATGTAGTTGGTCCTTAATACATATTAAATATTTACTGACTATAATTTCAGCATTCACTGAATTAAAAGAGTGAATGGCTATAAAAAGGATTGATTGTGTAGTACCTCTAGGGCTATACTGATTAGCTAGCTGAACTCACTTAGCAGTAGGGATATTCATAAGAAATTGACATTTTTTTTCAAGTATGGAATCTACTTAGGAAGTTGAAGAATGAAAACAACAAATCAATACTTGAGAAGAGGCAGGAAGCTAAAATTTCTTGATGCTCAAATGCATAGAAACCTGAGTCAGGAGAAAAGTTAAAAAACAGAAGTGACCTTAGACAATGTTTAACTGAACCTTCAAAGAGAACTTACATGAACTTTTCCATGGCCTCCCACAGGGTTATTGGCAGAGGACAAAAATCCAAGCCTCCCCTCAATCCTGTGCCATGTCCTCTGTTCTCACTGCTGTGACAAGTCCATTTCCAGTGCTTATACAACTAGTAGAGAATGCAGATAATGTGTTTCTCTTCCTTTTTGGCTCTCATGAATAATTTTCAGCAGCTCCCCCAATTGCTTTCTGTTGCCCTGCTGAGTTCATCTTTGCAAAGGACATCTTCTCACATAGCAGAGAGAATCACCCAGTACCTTTCCAACATCCCTTCAGTCAATCAGCCAACAAGTTATTCATTTAGCAGTTGCTGATGTGACCAACACAGGGTTAATATGATGGAGTTGGCTGCTTTTAAGCTCAATGCATCAATTAAGTAGCACTTTGCATGATTTTGACTTGGCATACCCTGAAGGACAATATTTTTCAAGGCCACAGTGAACTCAGTAAGGGGAAGCTCACCCCATAATTAATTTAACATGAAATCCTGTATTTTGGCCTGATTCTCAGTGTAGGCTTTAAGGCTATCAGATACACAGCTTCCAGGACACAGTTCTGTCCTCAGATGTTCAAAGACCATGTCCATCAGCTCTTTATGTCTTATGATTGAAACTGAGTACCCAGAATGCAATAGAATGGGAAAGATACTCTTCTCAATATGAAGTTTTGAGTGTTTTTATTACACTGAGAATTTGGGACCAGGAGAACGGTGGGAGTGAGAATGACGCTTTGGAGTTCGTAACAGTTTTTGCTCATGCTTTGGCATCCAAATACGCTAGCTCCTGTGACTTAGGTTTCAATTGAAATATAAACAGATGGATTAAACCTTTGGACAGGGGTTTATCTTGTAATTCAGACCACTAAGTCACATGGTTTAGGCACTAGGCCTGAGGAGTTGCTATCACAGTGGAGCAGTTTGGTTGGGAGGAGAGAGGATGTAGGGACATAACCATTAGAGGGCTGAACATATTTTTGTTAAAAAGATTTGTGTTTGCCTATATATCAGATTTGCTTGGGCTTCTTATTTCCTTGGAAGAAAAGTTATGACCAACCTAGACAGCATATTAAAAAGCAGAGACATTACTTTGCCAACAAAATGCCATCTAGTCAAAGCTATGGTTTTTCCAGTAGTCATGTATGGACATGAGAGTTGGACTATAAAGAAAACTACTATTCAGTTCAGTTGCTCAGTCATGTCTGACTCTTTTTGACCCCATGAACCGCGGCATGCCAGGCTTCCCTGTCCGTCACCAACTCCCAGAGTTTACCCAAAGTCATGTCCATTGAGTCAGTGGTGCCATCCAACCATCTCATTCTCTGTCGTCCCCTTCTCCTCCTGTTCCCAATCCCTCCCAGCATCAGGGTCTTTACTAATGAGTCAGCTCTTCGCATCAGATGGTGAAAGTATTGGAGTTTGTTTCAACATTAGTCCTTCCAATGAACACCCAGGACTGATCCCTTTTAGGATGGACTGGTTGGATTTCCTTGCAGTCCAAGGAATTTAAAGAGTCTTCTCCAACCCCATAGTTCAAAAGCATCAATTCTTCAGGGGCTCAGCTTTCTTTATAGTCCAACTCTCACATCCATACATGATTACTGGAAAAACCATAGCCTTGACTAGATGGACCTTTATTGACAAAGTAATGTCTCCACTTTTTAATATGCTGTCTAGGTTGGTCATAACTTTCCTTCCAAGGAGTAAGCGTCTTTTAATTTCATGGCTGCAGTTACCATCTGCAGTGATTTTGGACCCCAAAAACATAAAGTCAGCCACTGTTTCCACTGTTTCCCCATCTATTTCCCATGAAGTAATGGGACCAGATGCCATAATCTTAGTTTTCTGAATGTTGGGCTTTAAGCCAACTTTTTCACTCTCCTCTTTCACTTTTATCAAGAGGGTTTTTAGTTCTTCTTCACTTTCTGCCATAAGGGTGGTGTCATCTGCATATCTGAGATGATTGATATTTCTCCCAGCAATCTTGATTCTAGCTTGTGCTTCTTCCAGCCAAGCGCTAAAGAATTGATGCTTCTGAACTGTGGTGTTGGAGAAGACTGTTTAGAGTCCCTTGGACTGCAAGGAGATCCAACCAGTCCATCCTAAAGGAAATCAGTCCTGAAAGTTCATTGGAAGGACTGATGCTGAGGCTGAAACTCCAATACTTTCGCTACCTGATGCAAATAGCTGACTCATTAGTAAACACCCTGATGCTGGGAAAGATTGAGGGCAGGAGGAGAAGGGGATGACAAAGGATGAGATGGTTGGATGGCATCACTGACTCAATGGACATGAGTCTGGGTAATCTCTGGGAACTGGTGATGGACAGGGAGGCCTGGCATGCTGTAGTCCATGGGGTCACAAAGAGTCAGACACGACTGAGTGATTGAACTGAACTGGGCTTCTTACATTTTTATATTTTTATATACTAAACCCTAAAAATTTTGTGGCTTAGGAAACTTCTGTGCTGGGGTCCAGCCCCGGTGGATCCAGGGTAATTCAAAGCAGGGACGGAGTCGGTGAGGAGAGACTTATTTATTTAGAGATATAAAGAGAGATTAGGAAAGAATAGTGTAGTAGGAAAATTAGTGCAGAAAAGAGGCTGAATAACTTGGTTTACACAGGAGACCAATAAAGCTCTGAGACAAGGGGCTTGCACTGCCTACGTAGGCCACCGGCACCCACTTGAATAGCGGAGGGTGCCCCACCTTGGGCTCCCTCTCGCGTGGGTCTTAGAAGCCAGGCCAAATAAGTAGACACAGAGAGCCTCTGTGCTCCAGATGGGAATTCAGCCTGAAAAGGGAGAAAAGAATGACATGGGGGAGCCAAGCATTGGTGCCAGACCCACAACTTTATTTTCAAAAGCAGCTTATATACCCCAAGTTGTACATAAAGAAATAATGGAATATGCAGAGTTATGCAGGGGAAGCAGTCCTGACCCTTATTGAGACCAGGCTTTCTTTTTCATACCTTCCTGTATACAAAAGGTCTTAGGTGGTTTTACATCATCATCTGGCCAGGGGGCCTGTTAACATTTTTATGGCTCTTTTTCTAGATAAATGTCTATCAACCAGAAAACTCATTTTCCCTTGAAGTGTTTTTTCTTTAATCTGCATCACCCTCAAAGTACTAAATAAAGTTACATTCCTGTAGAACAAAGGTGCAGTGGGTTATAACAAAGAAAGTACTTAACTCAAAGATCTAATGTTGCTAATACCAAGGCTACTACCTGTTTTTTCTACATACCAACTATATCGACAAGTAAAAGATCTGAAAACTTGGCAGCTAGTATTGACTCAACAATGAAACCCTTAATCAATCCTATTCTAATGATTTTGACTCCTTGGAAGCCCCAGCATTCCTAGGATGTTTTAAGCTTCCGGTGCCTCTCGCGGTTGGGAGGCTGCAAACAATCACAGCAGCTGTAAGAGTCCAGACAAACCTGTCAGGCAGGCTAGAAAGCCATCAGAGGGGTTTTTTGATTGAAACACTCTTATTATGCCCAGGAGACTTATTATCTAAAAACTCTAAATTAACTTTTTCCAGAAAAAGGTGGTGGGGGGACAGCTCCCCTGTAATGTCAGAAGAGTAGGTGGAAAGCATAACACAGTAAAGCGGCAGACTCTGGTTTTGGGGGTAGATGCTCAAGAAAATCCAGGGGGACCCCTGAGGCCTGATCCTGCCTTTGCATTTTGTTAGGCAACTTTCCTCATGACCTTTGCCACGGGCAGGATTTCCCATGCTGGCTCCCGGCACTTCTGCATGTCAGTTATTATTTCAGGCCAAGATAGAGCTTAGGACATTATTGCAAGCCTGAATTCCATACTGCATAACTATGTGAATTAGTCATAGCTCATCTGATAATAGAAGTTTAGCAAGGTCAGGCTCTTGGGTAATACTTGAATGGAAGCTGCCTGGGAATATGCTTTGCATTTTGGTTGAAAACATGAGTTTGGAGTCAGGTGACATGAATTAGGATCTGGATTCTGCCAATGGAGTTATGTGACTTTGGGCAAGTTGTTTAACCTTCCTGTACCTTAGCTCCATCATCTGTGAAAGCTGTGATAGTAGTACAGTTGTCTCTTGATATCTGCAGGGGATCAGTTCCAAGGCTCTCCATGGATATCCAAATTGGCAAATACCCAAATCCCTTATGTGAAATAGCAACACTGTCAGCCCTCCATCTCCAATGGTTCTGCAAATACAGAGGGCTGCTTCTTTGATAGCTCGGTTGATAAAGAATCTGCCTGCTATGCAGGAGACCCTGGTTCGATTCCTGGGCCAAGAAGATCCCCTGGAGAAAGGATAGGCTACCCACTCCAGTATTCTGGCCTGGAGAATTCCATGGACTGTATAGTCCATGGGGTCGCCAAGAGTCAGATATGACTGAGTGCCTTTCACTTTCACTTTCAAGTATGTCTAACTTCAAGTTGTTGTAAAGATTAAATGTATTAAGATAATATAAATGTTTGGTACATTAAAAAAAAAGCTGTATAAATATTAGTTATTATTGTTTATAAGACCCACCTAAAGTTTTGGGTATGTTTTTATTTATTAAAAAAAATTTTAAACCTTAGACTACTTATAAATAACATTGAACTCAAGGTATCTATTTTGAATTGGTTCAGTGCATAGAAAGATAAATTATGTATTCCTGAGCATTTATGATTTAATTGGTCAGAATTATATATAGTTGTAATTGCATGACCCTGTACATTGGAATCTCTATGTCATTCCAAGTTTTGTCAACTTCTATTGGAATATCACACCAGGCAAATGAAAATGTTCTATGACAAAGATGTAGGGAAAAGTAAGAACTGTAAAAATGACTTGAAATATCAATAAAGCAACCATAAGATATAAGTGAATCCATGAAGTCCAGGTAAAGTTTGCATTTAACAAGGCAATGTTAAAAGGAACAGATATCTCCTAAAATTCCCAAGAAAATCTGTGATGACTATGATTTCGGTGTGGAATCAGAAAAAAAGAAAATGTGAAACAATAAGTTCATGAACTCTTAATAAATAACGTGAATGAAAAATTTGCTGAATAAGAAAACTCTAGACATTTTAGGAAATGTCACAAGTCTAATTTAATATAATCAGCTTACTAAATTGGAAAGTATAAATATAATTTAAAATTCTGTCTTTAGTCTGCATAAGAAGACTCAATCTTTTGGCTTTTAATAAGCCTGACTTAGTGACTTTTTCCAGCTTCAATTGAAACATAAATGAAAATGAAAATATAATTTCATTTACATATAAATTAAATTATAGCCAGTTATAGAGTGATTGTCACTTGAAATTGGGAAAAATAAGACATTTCAAAGGTTTTGGCAAAGAGAATTTTGAAGAGGAGCTGCTTGGAATTAAGGGTCTAGTGACCATTTCCCATTTACAGCCCCAGTCTAATGCCTATGTGGTTGAGGCAGGTTTTTTGATCAGGGACCTTATGATTCTGTAGGTGATTAAACACTTCAGTCCTTACACAGATATTTTCAACAGCAGTGTTTGCAAAGGACCCCTCCACAACACATGAGGGGCATGCTCAAGTTCTGAGACCCTTGGAGGAATCCCTAGTTGTGATTTTTTCTGAGATGGGACTAGGCTTCCTGGTGTTATATAAGAGCTGCCAGGAAATATAGAGGAACTGGGGGTAGTTCTTTAATACTTACAATTCACCCTTCAAAGTCCTAGTCTCATGCTAAACACCAGAAGGGCAGAGGGGCTGGGGCTGAGAAACCAAGTACTCACCAGGGAGTTAAGGTTGAGATCAATGTGTATGAAAACATACACATCACTTAGAAGGGCTCAGAGAGTGTTTGCCTGTTTTCATGGCTGGTCCTTCATTCTCTGCCTCACATCAGACTTATGAAGCCTTTATTTTTGACTGGAATTAGCTTGAATGCTTTATCTAAGAGGTACCTGATGCTTCAATCCAGTTCTTTAATAGAACACAGCAATAGTAAAATTTCGTTGAACTTTTGAGTAAGAAATTTGACCTACTTTTAGGTGCTGGGAGAGAAGGATAAACACTTAATGAATCCCATGTATTCTTTTGTGTGAGTTGTGTTGTTTGGAATGGAATGAAAAAAAAACTTGAAGCAAGTTATTATTGCTTATAGCTGAGTAAATGTAGCACATTAATTGTTCAGTTTTATCAAGTTTTATAGAAAATATGGGTAGTTTTCCAGAACTTTCTCTGGAAATTTTAAGTGAGTTTGCTGTTTAATTTCTTTTCCCAAGACTCATGGAAATGACAACATACATTTGCTTGTGATACTTTGTACTTCTGTGAGCATGTATATAAGGAAATAATTAAAGCAATTATTGTCCTTGTATGCATGCAAATGTTGAAAGATCATACAGCCGGGGACAGGAACAATGTGGGACAAGTAGAAAGTTCAGAAAGAATTAAAATTTGCATAAGTGTTCTTAGTGAAAGGCTTTTGGGAGACAGTTATCTGAACCCAGTGCATTTTTTAGAGTTTATTATAAATAAGAATGTTAGGGAAGTTTTATTTACTTCTGTTCTCTAGAGCAATGCTACAATGGACCAGACTAGCCAGCAAATCTTGTAATAATTATAAAATATCTAAAATACTTTGCATTTTCAGTAAAATATATCAAAATATGTGTACTATTTTAACCAATACAAAGGAAAGGTTAATTGAATTTTTATATTTCTTAATTTATAAACTTACCTTACTTATACAATTTGCTTTTGAAGCTGTCTTTTTTTTCCTCTTAATTTCTAAGCAACTTTCCTTTCTTCCTACAACTCTCCTGGTTTATGAAGCCGAGTTTGAAACAAATGACCCGAGTTGACAGTTCTATTTAGTGTAATCCTGTGAGGTGGAGCCATAAGGTCATGTATGTTAAGGGACCGTGGAATAAAGGATAATTAGGAAGAATTGCTTAGCAACTGAGAATGAAAGTGAATGACACTTTGTATAGTTTACAGTCTAAAGGGAAATTATGACAATTCCAAAGTCTCTATGGGAAGTTTTTATTTGTGTATTTTTGGTATTTATAATAAAGTTATCCTGGATGAGGAAAATGAAGAGAGTGAAAATAGCCAAGAAACTTAAAAAAAATGCTATAATTTGCACTGTCCTGTACTACACATATTGTAAAACTTGAATAATGCATACTGTGGCATTGGCTTAAGAATAGACAGAGCAATGGAATGGAATAGAAAACTTAGAAACAGGGTCAGATGTTTATAAAATATTGTAAATGATAAACATGAGCTTCTAAACAATGAGAAAATGGCAGATCATTTATACATGGTACTGGGAAAAGAATGCTTCCTAAACCTAATGTCATAAATCAAAATAAAGACCAAATGGAAAAATTACATGAAAAGAGTGAATGAGTGAAACCCCAGTGAATGAGAAGAATAATAGCTCGACATTTTTGGTGAGAACATTCTTTCAGAGAATAAATTACTTTCTTCCTCCTCCCTCACCCCAATCCCACTTGCAAATAATCTCTCCCCCAAACTTCCATAAAATAATACTTACCATATGTGAAAATGATGAATTAGTAAAAATATTAGTGACACATGACAAAGCATTAATAGCCTTAACATGTAAACAGACTTTGTAAATTTATGAGAAAACGAATGTAATTTTCCATGAAGGCAGAAACTAGCACACCATCTCCTCCCGCCTCCAACCACAAAATTCTCTTCCCTCGATCCAGCCAACTGTCTGGCACATAGTTGATATGCAATAAAAATGTGTTAAATGAACAAATGAATTACTGAAAAGGTAAAATCCCAATAGATATATATAGGTAAAGAATTTGAAGAGACTATTAGAAAAGAAGTATCATGATTCATAAATATATGATAAGAATCTCTAACTTCTTTAGCAATCAAAGAAATGCAAATGAGAATGCTATGACATTGTCTTTTGAGTTTGTCAAAGTTGACACANCAGTTAATAGTGTTTGAAGAAAATAATGAACCAGATGGTGGAATTGTAAATTGCTATAAGCTGGAGATTTAGTTTTACGTATCAAAAACTTCAAAACATCTCTATCTTTTGATTAAGAAATGTATTTTGATGTAACATCAGAAATAGTCAAGACTTATAAATAAAGTTATATATTGTTTTGTCATTTTATTAAAATTGGACCTTGTCTATATGTCCATAAGGTAGGATGATTTAAATTAATCTCAATGCATGTATAACATGAAATAATAAGCAGCCATTAAATATGTGTTTTAGACATGGTAGTGTGTATATATCTGTGCTACTTTCTCAATTCATCCCTATGGTAGAAGCCAACACAATATTATAAAGCAATTATCCTCCAATTAAAAATTTTAAAAATGTGTTTTAGAGATTATTAGTGACATGAGGAAATAATTAGGACAGATAATGTGCAAAGAGCAAGCTAAAACAATTCTAATTCATGAGTGTTGTTTTCATAGGTGTTTATGCTCATTGTTGTTCAGTCGCTCAGTCACGTCTGACTCTTCGCTACCCCCATGGACTGCAGCATGCCAGGCTGCACTGGCCTTCACCATCTCCTGGAGCCTGCTCAAACTCATATTCACTGAGTCAGTGGTGCATAGTTCGTTCAATTCTGTGCATCTGAGATTCAAAAGAGTGGAAAGCAGTATGTGTAGTAGACCAATGGTCAGTGGCAAAGGCCCTGGCTCTTAGGCTTTGCAGAAAAGAATTCCCACAAAAGACGGAAAGCAGTGAGGCACAGAGTTTTTACTAGGAGGAAAGAGAGAGTGCAGTACGCATGCGTAGACACATGTGCTCAGACAGAGGGTCGCTGAGTCACACCCCTGTGGCATTTTGAATTACTTTCATGGGGCATTTCTTCCAGGTTTCCTTTGGCCAATCACTTTGATTTGCCTGACTCTGAGTCCACATTTGGTATATCTCAGAGTCCTCCTGCGTGTGTGTGCACATCTCTTAGCCAAGATGAATTCTAGTGAAAAGGTTTATGGGTAGTTCATATCACTTACTATGAGATGACACCCCCTCCCTTTTTGACCTCTAAAGTGCCTTTCTGCATATGTGTAGTTAGGGAGGTCTCTCTCCTGACTTTGAGAATGAGGAAAATGAAGTCTTTTATCTCTTATCTGTGTAGGGCTTAGCCTCCTCCATCATCCTGCTTTTATGGAATATTTGCTATTATGGAATTTCTGGCTACAGGGGAGAAACCACTCAGCCTGGAGCCATCTATCTCCTGCCTCAGAAGGAATCTCCTCTAGAGATTTCAGAGTGAGCATGGCCCTGTGACACCTTGATTCTGGACTCCTGGCTTCTACAACTGTGAGAAAAATAAATGTCTGGTGTTTCAAGTCCCCCAGGTTGTGGTCATTTGTTTTGGCATCTCAGGAAACTAACTCACCCTGGTCAGATGACAAGGTCAGAGAAAGTCCAGGGAAAGAGGGGGCACTCCTGGGCCCTTTAGTGGTGACAGCCCTCATCACTGCAGTTGACAAACAAGACTGCTCTGTCCAGGACTCCGGCTCTGCTTTCCTCTCTTAACATCCATGGCCCTTTGTTTGCACTGTCTTCGTAAATAAAGCATGAGTCATAAATCAAGCCATGCCTTTAGGGATCTCATGGAAAAGGTGCATACATCTTTTTGAATGCTTGTTTCTTGCATAAATTTGGATGATATTCATTAGAGACATTTACAAGACATCAGGTACAGAGAGTACCCTCATGGTATTTTAGCCAAAGGAGTACCAGTTTTCCTTTTAACTTGGTAAAGTGTTTCTCCGTGGCCTTCAGGAAGAGGGAAAGGGATATTTGTCTTTGAGGGATATTTGTCTTTATCAAAGTGAGCTATGAAGTGCAAAATTTGAGGTCCATGGGCTTCTTCTGAAGTTCTCTGACAAGGTGTGCCAAGCCCCCTCTGAATGTTAGAAGATAAATGTCCAGGCAGTTTTAAATAATTCAGAGAGAACGACTGTAGGAATTCCCACTTTGCTGCGGTTAGTCCTCCCATCCCTCTGGGGTAAACGCCCAAACAAGGCTTGAATATTTTTTGCTTGAATAATTCAAGCAATATGAGATTTCAGAAAATTCTGATATCCTAGGTAGGATTCATCGCCTTAAAAAAAAAGTCTTAGTAGTGACAACTGTTTATAGTATAACAGGGAAAAATATGAACTTGTAACTAGGCGGTGGTAGACACTAACCCCAAATGGATCCTGCCGCTGGTAGTTTATTTATGGCTGTGCTAGAATCTTAAGCAGAGCACGGAGAAGCAGCTATTGCTGATTTAGTTATTAGGCATAAGCACAAAGGGTTAGGAGCTTCTGGGGCATTATTCATTGACAATAATCAGTAGCCTGCTATGAACAATGCTGCATGCTGTGCAAATATAGCAAGACTGCCTTCATAAATAATGCCAGAAACACTAGCTTGTGCCAAGGCAGATAGGATATATTGATGGCAAGTTAATGTGTTAGGCCCCTGGGTTTGCTTAATTGTGCAGGCTGACTTACCCTAGGCAAGTGAAGAGAATTGCTTTAGCTCGATGCTGGTTCTGGAGTCCATCATCCTGCTCCTCCCAGGCTTCTTCTCATAATGATGCAATTTGCTTGACTCTCAGTGAATTCTATCTTCTTACAATATACAGTGGTGCTGTCCTTCTAATTTTGGTGATGAGAATGGAATGTGTTTTCTTTTTTCGTAATTATCTTCTACCAGCAACAGAAATGGATGTTTAGTCTGCCCAGAGATGTCATTGTCTGCTACGTCTGCTCATTTTTAGGCTCTTTATATGCACAAGAGGTAACAGTAGAAACCCTTTGCTCAAGTTATATGAAGTGAGTATTACTCACATTCTCAGGCCACAGCACAGAGGTGGGGAAATGAGAGACAAGATTATTTATGGGGAATTCCTCTCCAGAATGCAACTTCATAGCACATGTTTGAAAGATAAGAGGTTTATGTAGGAGTACCCAAGACAAGGGTGTTTTGTGTACAGAATCACACCAAATGGCAAGGTGGCAAGCAGAAGAATGACCCCTCAAAGATGTCTATGTCCTAATCCTCAGAACCCATGAATGTTTCATGGTACATGACAGAGGGACTTTGCCGATGTGATTAAATTCAGGATTTTTAGATGAGAAGACTATTCTGGAATTATCCAAGTAGAACCAATAGAATCCCAGGGTTCCCTGGTAAATGATAATAGGAGGCAGGAGAATTAGTGTCAGAGTGACTTAGCATGATGAAGACTCACTGGCCATTGCTGGCTTTGAAGCTGGAAAGGGGCCATAAGCCAAGGAATGTAGGCAGCCTCTAGAAGCTGGAAGAGGCAAGAATATAGATTATTCCCTAGAATCTCAGGATGAATGCAGCCCTGGCAATACCTTGAATTCAGCCCCATGAGACTTGTGTTAGATAAAATAATAACTGTGGTGCTTTATCCCACCACACTTATGGAAATTTGTTATAAGTGCTAGGAGAGAAATACAGAAAACATAATAAATAATTCATACAGACATCTTTATAAGGTGATCCAGTTCCCTCACTCAGTTACATGAAGAACATATTGAGCCTCATTATGTGCTCACTGTAATTAATATATTAGCATATGCATATGCTAAATGAAACACCCACAAGTAGTATAACAGCTAAAAAGTGGCAGTGGCCCAATTCCTGGAAATTCCTGTTCAGGTCAGTTCAGTTCAGTCCCTCAGTCATGTCTGACTCTTTGCGACCCCCTGAATCGCAGCACACCAGGCCTCCCTCTCCATCACCAACTCCTGGAGTTCACTCAGATTCATGTCCATTGAGTCAGTGATGCCATCCAGCCATCTCATCCTCTATCGTCCCCTTCTCCTCCTGCCCCCAATCCCTCCCAGCATCAGAGTCTTTTCCAATGAGTCAACTCTTCTCATGAGGTGGCCAAAGTACTGGAGTTTCAGCTTTAGCATCATTCTCTCCAAAGAAATCCCAGGGTTGATCTCCTTCAGAATGGACTGGTTGGATCTCCTTGCAGTCCAAGGGACTCTCAAGAGTCTTCTCCAACACCACAGTTCAAACGCATCAATTCTTCGGCACTCAGCCTTCTTCACAGTCCAACTCTCACATCCATACATGACCACTGGAAAAACCATAGCCTTGACTAGACGGACCTTAGTTGGCAAAGTAATGTCTCTGCTTTTGAATATGCTGTCTAGGTTGGTCATAAATTTTCTTCCAAGGAGTAAGAGTCTATTAATTTCATGGCTGCAGTCACCATTTGAAGTGATTTTGGAGCCCCACAGTATGACACTGTTTCCACTGTTTCCCCATCTATTTACCATGAAGTGATGGAACTGGATGCCATGATGTTTGTTTTCTGAATGCTGAGCTTTAAGCCAACTTTTTCACTCTCCACTTTCACTTTCATCAAGAGGCTCTTTAGTTCCTCTTCACTTTCTGCCATAAGGGTGGTGTCATCTGCATATCTGAGGTGATTGATATTTCTCCCAGCAATCTTGATTCCAGCTTGTGTTTCTTCCAGTCCAGAGTTTCTCATGATGTACTCTGCATAGAAGTTAAATAAGCAGGGTGACAATATACAGCCTTGACACACTTCTTTTCCTATTTGGAACCAGTCTGTTGTTCCATGTCCAGTTCTAACTATTGCTTCCTGGCCTGCATACAGATTTCTCAGGAGGCAGGTCAGGTGGTGTGGTATTCCCATCTCTTTCAGAATTTTCCACAGTTTATTGTGATCCACACAGTCAAAAGACTTTGACATAGTCAAGAAAGCAGAAATAGATGTTTTTCTGGAAATCTCTCGCTTTTTCCATGATCCAGCGGATGTTGGCAATTTGATCTCTGATTCCTCTGCCTTTTCTAAAACCAGCTTGAACATCTGGAAGTTCACAGTTCACATATTGCTGAAGCCTAGCTTGGAGAATTTTGAGCATTACTTTACTAGCATGTGAGATGAATGCAATTGTATGGTAGTTTGAGCATTCTTTGGCATTTCCTTTCTTTGGAATGGAATGCAAACTGACCTTTTCCAGTCCTGTGGCCACTGCTGAGTTTTCCAAACTTGCTGGCATATTGAGTGCAGCACTTTCACAGCATCATCTTTCAGGATTTGAAACAGCTCAACTGAAATTCCATCACCTCCACTAGCTTTGTTCATAGTGATGCTTTCTAAGGCCCACTTGACTTCACATTCCAAGATGTCTGGCTCTAGATGAGTGATCACACCATCGTGATTGTCTGGGTCATGAAGATCTCTTTTGTACAGTTCTGTGTATTCTTGCCACCTCTTCTTAATATCTTCTGTTTTCTGTTAGGTCCATACCATTTGTGTCCTTTATCGAGCCCATCTTTGCATGAAATGTTCCCTTGATATCTCTAATTTTGTTGAAGAGATCTCTAGTCTTTCCCATTCTGTTGTTTGCCTCTATTTCTTTGCATTGATCACTGAAGAAGGCTTTCTTATCTCTTCTTGCTGTTCTTTGGAACTCTGCATTCAGATGCTTATATCTTTCCCTTTCTCCTTTGTTTTTCACTTCTCTTCTTTTCATAGCTATTTGTAAGGCCTCCCCAGACAGCCATTTTGCTTTTTTGCATTTCTTTTCCATGGGGATGGTCTTGATCCCTGTCTCCTGTACAATGTCACGAACCTCATTCCATAGTTCATCAGGCACTCTATCTATCAGATCTAGGCCCTTCAATCTATTTCTCACTTCCACTGAATCATCATAAGGGATTTGATTTAGGTCATACCTGAATGGTCTAGCAGTTTTCCCTACTTTCCTCAATTTAAGTCTGAATTTGGTAATAAGGGGTTCATGATCTGAGCCACAGTCAGCTCCTGGTCTTGTTTTTGTTGACTGTATAGAGCTTCTCCATCTTTGGCTGCAAAGAATATAATCAGTCTGATTTCAGTGGTGACCATCTGGTGATGTCCATGTGTAGAGTCTTCTCTTGTGTTGTTGGAAGAGGGTGTTTGCTATGACCAGTGCATTTTCTTGGCAAAACTCTGTTAGTCTTTGCCCTGCTTCATTCCACATTCCAAGGCCAAATTTGCCTGTTATTCCAGGTGTTTCTTGACTTCCTACTTTTGCATTCCAGTCCCCTATAATGAAAAGGACATCTTTTTTGGGTGTTAGTTATAAAGGTCTTGTAGGTCTTCATAGAACCGTTCAACTTAGCTTCTTCAGCCATACTGGTTGGGGCATAGACTTCGATTACTGTGATATTGAATTGTTTGCCTTGGAAACGAACAGAGATTATTCTGTTGTTTTTGAGATTGCATCCAAGTACTGCATTTCGGACTCTTTTGTTGACTATGATGGCTACTCCATTTCTTCTGAGGTATTCCTGCCCGCAGTAGTAGATATAATGGTCATCTGAGTTAAATTCACCCATTCTAGTCCAGATTCCTATGCAATATTGCTCTTAACAGCATCAGACCTTGCTTCTATCACCAGTCACATCCACAGCTGGGTATTGTTTTTGCTTTGGCTCCAACCCTTCATTCTTTCTGGAGTTATTTCTCCAATGACCTCCAGTAGCATATTGGGCACCTACTGACCTGGGGAGTTCCTCTTTCAGTATCCTATCATTTTGCCTTTTCATACTGTTCATGGGGTTCTCAAGGCAAGAATACTGAAGTGGTTTGCCATTCCCTTCTCCAGTGGACCACATTCTGTCAGACCTCTCCACCATGACCCGCCTGTCTTGGGTTGCCCCGTGGGCATGGCTTAGTTTCATTGAGTTAGACAAGGCTGTGTTCCTAGTGTGATTGGATTGACTAGTTTTCTGTGTACCTTACCCCAAATAGTTGGAGTAGTCTTCCCCCTTACTAGCCCATGAAATTATCCAGCTCATAAAAACTAACCATGCCTACATTCCAGGGCTGCCTTATCTTCTGAGATGGACTGAGTTCAGTCTATGGAATGTATGTCTTTTTATAAAAAAAAAAAAAAAGAGCATATTTAGCATTGTGTTTTGGCTGGCAGTACATCAGAAAATGATATATGATCATTAATTTATTCTCACAGTACTTGCTTAGTGTCTGCTCTCTGCCAGGCACTGTTCCAGAGAATACATAGGGTAATAAGATGGGGAAGATTCATGTTCTCCCATAGTTCATGCTCTTGTACAAAAGACAGCAGATAAAGAGCAAGTGAATGAATAAGATCACTGCAAGTTGTATTAAGTGCTACAGGAAAAATTAAAACAGGGTAGGTAATAAAGATTAACTGGGGGAAATGTCCCTTAAGTCAGCTGGACAAGGAAAGCCTCAGCTGGACAAAGAAAGACTCTATGAAAAGAAGGTGACATTTGGGCTTAGGTCAGAAGCATAAGAAGGTGGCAGTCTTGATAAGCCTGAATGTGGAGCATAGAATGTTTAAAGAAAGTGATGGGCAAAAGTCTCATGATGGACATAAGCTTAGCAAGTGTGAGTAATAGAACTGAGTGTGTGAATAGATGATGGTGTGAATGGGGTGAAACAGATCACTCAGGGCTTCAGGCCATGGTAAAGAATTTGAATTTTATTCTAAGAGAAATGGAAGACCAATGGAAGCATTTCAGCATGAAGTGGCATGGATGTTACAGTTTATTGGATGACCTTGAATTAATGAAAGTGCTTCTGTAGGATTATTCAAATTTGGAGCCTAAAGTAAATTTAGAGATCATATAGCTCGATTTTCTCATCTTAATGGAAACTGCTGTCTTCATTGATTCGTTCCCTTGCCTGGGACACAAGCCTGTCTCTTCTTTCCAGTTTGTATGCTTTTTACCAGGCTCTCCCACACCTGTACACAAGGTTGCCAGTTTTATCCTCAGTAATTTTTGTAATCATTTAAAAAAAATTTTAAGTTTTTGTTGAGATACGATTGACATATAACGTTGTGCAACTTTAAGATGTACAATGTGTTAATGTGGTTACATATATATTGCAATATGAATACCCCCATAGTGTTAGCTAACAAACACCTCTATCATATCACATAATTATTTTTTATGTTAACTGTTTATTTAAAATTATACAAGCTTATTTTCAGATTCAGATAATTTTTAATTATGCAAAGGAAGAGGAAGAGACTGACAGAAGATACAAAGAATGCATAATTCCCAAATCACTTCTTTCTTCAGTACTGAACCTCTCCTTTCTTCCTCCTTGTAACTGAACTCACTCAGAAACCCAGGATGTATTGAATAGATAATAAAAATATTCTTATAACTAATGGGCCTGGCTCTTGGAAATTGAAAAGAAAAAGTCCTTGAGAAACAGAGCCTCCACTTGTGCTCTTCACCATGACCTTAAATTCATGAATGGCTTATTCTAGATCATTCATATTGTTTTATGAAGCAAGTTATTTCCAGTAACAACCTGCATAACATTTTGGTTTTTTGTTTTTATTTGTGAGAGAGAAAAAGTTAGCACTGAAAATTGGATGGTTGGCAGTTGCTAGGCACCAAGGAGACATTCAGGAAGTGGCAACAAAACACACACACACACAAAACCATTTAAAAATAAACAGCCATTTTAATCTTTAACCACAATTCCAATGAAGCCGACTAAGTTATCTGATTACTAGTATTCTCCAAACAGAGATTTGACAAGAGAAGTGGGATAGTAGTTTTGAACTTGCAGTGCTGTATCAGTTGTGCTTACTTAATAGAGTTATTTTTCTTCTCAATGTTTGTCAGGTTCATTAAAATTTACTTTTATAATTTTCAGGCTTAGTAGTTGAGAAAGTGGATGATTGTTTGCAAAGCAAAGTAAAATCTGTGCCATTTAAATTTCAGTCATGTTGGCTCAAATATTTCCCTAAGGAGACCCTTGTAATCTGGGTGGAAGTAGAGTAGTAATTTATTCATTTCATGATCCCCAGTGATTTTTTTCTACCATCATGTAGAGCTTTATAAAAGCTTCAACCTTCTGACCTGCTGATGTGGTTGATTCTGAGCCTGAGATGTCTCATTTTCCTCCAAATCTTTCCATTTGCACTCATGGCTCCCCTAAAAAAAAGAAGAAGCACCACGTCTCCCCTATGGTCTGTGGAACTTTAGTAATCTCTGTTGTAAATAATGTCAGCTTTGTATACTGAATTTTATATCTCTAGTCATAAACTCAATAAATGAGATACACCTAACTGTACCAGGAAGAGCAATGACCTGATAATGTGTTACTTTGCAGGCTTTGTAACACAGGCTGATGGCAGAAACAGCATTGTGCAGTGGTTGAACACACAGGCTCCAAAACCAGACTGCTTAGGTCTGAAACTTGCTCTGCCATTGACGAGTATGTAGTCTTAGGCAAGTCACTTATCTTCCTTTTTCCTATTTTTCTCATTTTTAAGATCATGAAACTAATAGTAATGTCCTCATTATTGTTAAGATGGTTACAAGGAATGATGTTTGTGAAGTTTTGGAAAGTGCCTGACAGAATCAATATTATATAAGTCGTCTGATTAAGTAAAATATACACATGTATATAGGATTGATCTCTTATCATATCCTAGTATTTTCCCACTTTTCTTTTCACCCCTTTTCTTAAACTACACCTAGAAAAGGAGCTTTTTAAAAAACTTTTTATTTTGTATTGGGGTATAGCCGATTAACAAACAGTGTCGGGATAGTTTCAGGTGAACAGTGAAGGGACTCAGCCATACACATACATGTATCCATCTCCCCTAAACTCATGTCCCATCCAGGTTGCCACATAACATTGAGCAGAATTCCTTGTGCTATACAGTACAAGGTTATCCGTTTTGATCATAGCAGTTGTACATTTCTGCCAGGGTCCAGGTCTGGTGGATCCGGGGTGATCTGAAGGTGGCGACGGAGTCGGGGTCCTTGGAAATAACTTATTTAATTACAGATAGAGAGGGATTAGAAAGTTAGCAGAGAAAAAGAGGCTGAATAACTTGGTTTACATGGAATACCAATCACCACCTATGCAGGCCACAGGCGTCTTCCCCTTCTCCTGAAGGAGAGGAGGCACTGAGGCCCCCCTGTGCGATCTTAGAAGCCCATGCAAAATTAGCAGGCTTGGTGGGTACCCATGCACCAGATGGGAATTCAGCCAGAAAAACGGAGAGCAAGAAAGAAGCGACATGGGGGAATCAGTCTTTCTGGAAACTGATCCGATTTCTTTATTTTTGGGTTTGCTTATATACCTTTTGTTACACATAGGGATGAATACAGAGTCACGTGGGGGTCAGCAGTCCTGACTTTTATCAAAATCAGGTGCTTTACATAAAAAAGATCTTAGGGGTTTTACATCATCTTCTGGCCATGAGGCCTGCTGACATTTTACAACCCTTTCTTTCTGATAACCAAAAAACTTATTTCTTCCAAGGGTATTTTTTCTTAAACCAGGCACCACCCTCCAAATAAAGTTGCATTCCTATAGGGTGATGGTGTAGTGAGTTACAATCAAGAAAGGAATTTATTTAACCCAAGGTTAACATGATTAATCTTAAAGGTTAATACTTATTTCTCCCATATGCTTAAAGGTTAATACTTATTTCTCCTATATGTTAGTTATATTCATTATAAGGGCAGGGAATATGGAGATTTAGCAGCAAACATCAGCCCAACAAATGAAAATCCTTTCACCAATGTTCCCCTTAAGATCTATTTAGTCTTAAGATAGTGATAAAGTTACATTTTCACATAGCAAGGACACAGTGATTTATAACAAAGTACAATGATCTATTACAAAAGAGAAAATTCATTAACTCAAAAAGTCTAGTATTGCTAACCTTAAAAACTACTATATTTCCTTTTCTATATTCCAAATACATTGATTAATATATTCCCAGGTGCCTAAGGATATGGAGGCCTGGCGGCAACAATGAGAAAAGCCCTATGCTAATTAAGATTCTCAAAATACTCCAAAACTCTCTGTGCTGTTTATGGTTGAGAGGTAGTAAACAATCATGTGCTTAGTGGCAGGAGTATGGATAATCCTGTCATACAAGCTAGTTTGCCAGCAGAGAGGTTTGACCTGAGACAACCTTGTCACACCCAGAGCAGGGAATTAGCAGCAATTATTGGCACAACAAATGAAAAACTCTTCACCAATATAATTCCTAACCAACCCACTATACTAATAATTTCTAACTTCCCAAAACAATTTGCCTTTAGTAAATCTAAAACATCTCATGCCTCTAGGTCGGGAGGCTGTAAACAATCACATGTCGCCAGACAAACCTATACAGGCAGGCTAGATAACCTTCAGAGGAGTTCGTAAGTTGAAACACTCTTGTCACGCTCAGGAATTTTTATTGACTTGGAGCTGCATGTTTACTCCTGGTGGGGAACAGCCCCCCATAAAGTCAGAGGTGTAGGCGAGAGCATGAAACGGTAAAGTAGATAGACTCTGGTTTGGGGGTAGATACTCGGGAACATGGGGTTTCCTGAGGCTTGATCACGCCTTTGTGTATGCCAAGCCTCCTTCCTCATGATCTTTGCCATGGGCGGAGTTCCTCATGCTGGCTCCAGGCACATTTCCATCCTAAACTCCCTAATTATCCCTTTCTGCCCCTACCCCAACTCCCCAGCAACCATAAGTTCATTCTCTATGAACCTCTTTCTGTTTGCTAAGTAAGTTCATCTGTATCATTTCTTTTCAGATTCCACATGTAAGGGATGTTGTACAATAGTTCTAAAAGAAGCTTTTTAATTGCTACCAAAAGCCTTATGAATTAAGAAATAAATACATTTCTATATATAGCAAGTCAGTCCTTGCTTTTCCCAGTTCCCTTGTGTACAGAGTTCAGTTATCATGGCTTAGTTAACACTCAGTCTCCAACAACAAGATTCAAATTATCATGGCTTAGTTAACATTAGGTCTCCAACAACAAGATTCAAATTTCAGTTACTATAGTGTGTTAACCAGAGAAGGCAATGGCACCCCACTGCAGTACTCTTGCCTGGAAAATCCCATGGACGGAGGAGCCTGGTGGGCTGCAGTCCATGGGGTCGCTTAGGGTTGGACACGACTGAGCGACTTCACTTTTCACTTCCCTGCATGTCTGTTATTCAGCTCACATGACAGCAAAGCATGCAGTTGTGCTTCCTTGTCTCCCAGTGATAGACCCACATGACATTTCCCACAAACGGATAATGAACAGAAATATGAAAATGCAATGAAGAGACGAGTGATAGCATATTGAATGAACATAAATGGGGCTATAGAAGAAAGAGCAGGGTGTGGGGAAGGTTGACACTGGCCCACTTGAAGAGACTGTAGATATGCAGCCAGAGTAACTTAGTGAAAACTTAGTGAAGATGATCTTATCAACATAAAGAAGAAAGTGTGACAAAAAGGATAAAGCTGTGACAAAAAAGGATAAAGGTCTTAGAGAAAGTGACCTCCTCATGTAAAAAGAACTCTCAGTGATATTTCACAATATTGAAAGCACAAAGTCTAAAATATTTGAAGCTGATGAAAACTTAGTGCTAAGACAATTCCCCAAAGCAGGAAAATGCTCTTTCTGCCTCTAAAATTATTCGAAGACAAGGAGAAGCAAACACTGTTCAAAATACTCTTGATAAAAGCACAAAGAAATCATTTAAAATTCTCAATGGTTCTAATATTTTAAATACAATGTACTAAATAAATATTATATTTATTTTCTTTTGTCTTTCCCTTGGGCTTCCCTTGTAGCTCAGTCGATAAAGAATCTGCCTACAATGCAGGAGACCCAGGCTCAATTCCTGGGTCAGGAAGATCTGGAGAAGGAAATGGCAACCTACTCCAGTATTCTGGCCTGGAGAATCCCATGGACAGAGGAGCCTGGTGGGCTACAGTCCATGGAGCTACAAAGAGTCAGATGTGACTGAGTGACTGAGCACACACGCCTATTTCCCTATATGTTTATGAACTATGGTGAGAGGGTTTCACTTTGTGTAGTCTCAGCTTGCATGCTCATTTATATGGCCCTGGACTACTGGGCAAAGTAAGGACTACTTGTACTATTTTGTAGACAGACAGTGCTAATGCAATAAGAGGGTGGGAAAAATCATCTGAGCAAAATGATTTTGCTAGTTGAAGAAGAGCCTTTAAAACAAAAGTTTTATCCAAACATTGCAAATTATTCTATCCTTGGGATATTTCTTGATCCAGCATTTAATCACCATTAAATACTGTCACAAAATTGTATTTATTGCATTACTCAGAACTGAGGATTCTCTAAATAGATCAAAATACCTGAAGTCTGCATTCTCATTTCCTGGCCCTATATTTTTCACGGGAAAGGAATTGAAGAAGACTTTTCTTTTTCCTTAAGCAGTTCAAGAGAGCGTGTCATTGGACATAAATTATATGCTCAATATAGAACTTGAATTGTATAAGATCTCACAGTAAAGGGCACTGAATGTCAATGTTCATCTGAAATAACAGAGAGCATTATAGTCATTTTATCCAACTTGAGAATGAACACAAAACTTAAAGTTTTGTAAGTAGGCATCAATATTATTTTGATATTTATAGACTCCTTAATGTTTTTAGGTTGGAAATAGTCTGAACTATTAGTTTGGTTATATCTTTCCCATCCATTTTGAACATTTAAATACAACGAACTTGATTAGGGGTTTTGACACATTTTAAGGATTGCTTATAGGTCATCATTCTTAAGAATAATCCTTAATTCAAGATTATATAATATTAACTCTTCCTTTTTCACACTGAGCTCCAGTTAAAGGGAGACTTACAGGTTTATTGAATGGACCCTCTGCTTCTATATCCTCCACTAAGAGGGAAGAGACAGCATTAAAGTCATAATTATCACTCTTCAAGCTGTAAATGGTCAAAGTAAAATCTCTAAGGATCAGGAAGTGTCAATAGAGTCTGGAGCTTCATGGTTCTGGTTACTGAGTCTCATTGTCTCACATTGTTTTTTCTTGATTCTTTCTCTTGGGAAGGTTTTCAATATTAGTTACACCCACACTTTGGCTGCATGCTACTTGGGTTTTTAAGTCAGTTAAAATTGCCAGGAAACACTTATGATTGCAAATAGCTCACGAATATAACACGTCCATTTCTAATCACAAGAAGAGAAATGCAATAAAAAGTTAGCATCATGGAATAGACAAAGCACAAATGATAGACATCATGTTTAGTTGGTGGTAGAGTGGAAAAAGTCTTCCTTAATTGTTTGCTTATGAGACTGTAAATTAGTGTTTACCTGTAATTAGAAATAGAAAGTGACATAAACATCAATTTAGCAATATCCATCAAAAGTCAAAATGGGGCCTCTCTAGCCACTAATTCCACCTGTTATATTTATCTAACATCTTGAATATTTATGAAATTACATAAGTACAAGAACACTCACTGCAGAACCATGTATAATATTAAACTATTGAAGAGACCATGTAACGGGATACAAAAAGCAAATTTCTACCAATATGACAATAAAATAAAATTTAAATGCCAAGCCAATTTTAAAGTAGATCTCCTTATGCAGACTTTACAAAGAAGATGTTACAGAAATGGTTTTGTGATATGAACTCACCAGCCATGGACAAGGATCACAAGGAAGAGTCAGAGATTGGAGAGATGTTCTACAAGGTCATTATTTCTAAGAGGTAGGGGAGACATAATAGGTCTCCAAGTTGGGTGCTCTGGAGAGGACCACTCAGAAATATGCTCCTTGAAGTTGAATGTTGATGGAGCTTAGTGCCTGGTCATGTCCAAAAAAGCTCAAGTGGCCTGTGATAGTATTTGCTTGTCTGCATTGGTATCAGAGAGCACTCTGAGCAAGCAAGACATGGGTATTTCCTCTGTCAGATATGGCCCACTGGATGGCGGGTGGAGTGACCTCATAAGTAATGTGGCAGGGGAATTAAAGTTGCAGATAGAACTAAATTCAGTGACCACCTGACCCTGAAGTAGGGAGATTATCTTGGATTATTCTTGGTCCAATGTGGTAGAAAGTTTAGATCCTGGAAAGTGCTGAAAAATAATGAATCTCTGTACAACGGGAGAGACAGTTTGCTTTTTATTTATTTACTATATTTTTAAGATTTTTGGTTGCACTGGGTCTTTGTTGTTGTGCAGCCTTTCTCTAGCTGCAGAAGGTGGGGCTACTCTTCATTATGGTGCATGGTCTTCTCATAGCAGTGGCGTCTGTTGTAGAGCACAGGCTCTAGAGTCTGGATTCAGCATCTGGGGTGCACGGACTTTATCATTCCCTGGCATATTCCCTGGAATATTCCTGGGCCAGGGATCAAACCCATGTCCCCTACATTAGCAGGAGGATTCTTATCAACTTCACCACCAGAGAAGTTCAGAGGGAGAGTTTGGAGTGTGCCTGGGTGTGTGCTATTCAGCTTGTCATCCCCTTCACTCACAGGGATTTGTGTTAGAACCTCAGAAAGAGGAGGAAGTCACAGCATGCTCACAGCTGGTTGTGAGTGAAAGGCATTTCTCCCCTTCAGCAAAGTAACTTTTTTTGTGTCAAGGAGACAAGACAAGGAAGCAGCAAGTGACATTAGAGCAGTCAGTTTCAGGAGCCAGAGAAAGCATGGTTACCTGGGCAGTGGACTCGCGGCAGGGCAGCAGAAGGCTTTGGGGTGTCATGCAGAGACTGTGACATCATAACAGGGGCAACCAAGGAAGGACAGGGGAGCAGGAATGACCCTGACAAAGCATCTCTGTTGCCCACTCACCATCAAGGAATTCATCCATTCACACATTCAGAAGCTTATGCAAAATCCATAGGGCCTTCTTTAATGAGTTTGGGGGAATTTGGGCCTGCTGGAAGACAGGGTATGGCTTTCTGAAATGCTGCTGGAGGGGACTGAGTTAGAAAAATAATGTGTTTTTTTTTTTAAACAACAATTTTGAGCATTCTTTAGCTCTCATTTAGTGTGATTTAGGAAAATATGGGTAAAATTACATTAGGACTAATTCAGACTTTAGAAATCTAATTCCTGCTTTACTTCTATCTTCTCTATTAAGAGGAATAATTTTCACATTAAGAAGAGCAGAGTCACTATGGTTAAGAAAAATATCAAATAACAATCTAGGTGAGGAGATGATAACAGCATATTTTTCTCATAATGAAGAAGTTGCTGATACGATTATGAAGCCATTATAAATTATCTTCAAAAACTTACAGAAAATAGAGGAGATTCCTCAGATTTCTCTCTTTCTTTTTTAAGTTTTCTAAAAGAGAACAGGTCTGCTGGGGTCATATATGTGATTTCAATGCTTACTACACTTCCAAAAAGGATTATGAGGATATTTTTGGATCACAAAGAACTAACATGGATTCACCAAGAATATGTCATGTGATTTGATACTCTTGAGTAAAGTATATTTGTTATAGTCTTTAAAATTATTCATGATGAGACAATGAAATATGACTTTGATCATATATCAGCTGCCCTCAAACTGAGTAGGTACTTTTGAACTTTTTTATCCATACTTGAATGATGATGAAGACACACAATTTATTCAACTTTTGAAAGATATAAACATAAGATTCTAAAAGATGAACATCTTAGTAGCATAAAATAATGAATTAAAATCAATGGGATGCAATGCAACAAAAAATGAATATAAATGACCATATCTTTGTTTAAAACAATAAGTGCAAAGTGCAGATTTGGGGAACTTTAATATAATGCAAATTAATGTAAGGTTTTAGTTGGCCAGTAAAAATTGAGTGGATGTCAATGATGAAAAGGCTTATGAATTTTGTTTTTCCTAAATAAAATTAGTGCCCAGAACAAGGAAAGTAAAAGCTCACTGTTCTCTACACAGCATAGACCTTATTATAATATTGGATTCAGTTTTATCGGATTTTACCAAGAGTTGAACACATTAGGGTATAATTATTGAAGAATGGCCAGACTCAGAGAAATTAACCTGGAAAATAAAAAACTTGATAATACACAATAGCTGCACTTGAATATTTGAGAGATGGTCATGAGGAAGAAGCATTAGATTTTTTTCTCTAGACTTTCACTTGAAAAACTTATAGCATGGTGGTGAGTTGAATGCTCTGACCTGAGGTGGTGAGAGATGCAGTGGGAGGGTAAAAAAGGTCCAAACGTGAAGAGGTAGCCATGTTAAAGATGGTGGATAACACAGAAGGGCTGTAAGTGGAGGAACCGGAGCAAGTTAATATTAATATTTTTGGAGAATCTCTTCAGCCACACTGGGACAGCAGAGGCTGACAAAGATCTTGTGAAGAGGGCGATTCCAATGAGCTGCAGTCTGTATAGAATAATCTCCAAGACTTGTGGATTTTAACTAAAAATGTCCAACTTTGGAGAAAATTGAAACACTACTTAATTGCCTATCCAGAATTATCTTGTGGTCACAGTTGCTCTTATAATTAACAGAAAGGTACGGTTTATATTTCCTTGAGAAAATTTCAAAATTCTAATCTGTAAATAGCTCACACAGAAATACAGTGAATGCGAAAATGGAACACTAATAAATTATAAAGTGGAATTTAATTAGCAGAGAAAACTAAGCACAAAACAATTTAAGACAGTCTTCCTTGAGACAGATTTTAGTTTCTGAAGCTCTAGAAAATAAGCTTACTCATACAGAGAAAAAATTTGGAATTAAGACATTGTTACCACCACCAACAAAAACATAAACCCCAACACCTCCACAAGCACTATTAGTATAATTTGTTTTTCCTCTCAAGTCAGTCAATTCAGTCACTCACTTGTGTCCAACTCTGCGACCCCATGTACTGTATAGCACGCCAGGCTTCCCTGTCCATCACCAACTCCCAAAACTTGCTCAAACTCATGTCCATTGAGTCAGTGATGCCATCCAACCATCTTATCCTCTGTCATCTCCTTCTCCCGTCTTCAGTCTTTCCCAGCATCAGAGTCTTTTCCAGTGAGTCAGTTCATTGCATCAAGTGGCCAAAGTAAAGTAGATAACAATAAAATAATCCAAGTCATGTCTTAGCAAAGAACAGATCTGTTTATTACCTATTGTGAGGAAGACTAAATAGAGACTGAAAGACTGAATTTGTTAAGTAGGTTCTATACGGGATTGAGGGCAGGAGGAGAAGGGGACGACCCAGGATGAGATGGCTGGATGGCATCACGGACACGGTGGACGTGAGTCTGAGTGAACTCCAGGAGATGGTGATGGACAGGGAGGCCTGGTGTGCTGCAATTCATGGGGTCGCAAAGAGTCGGATACGACCGAGCGACTGAACTGAACTGAACTGACCGATACTTCATTTCTCAGCTGGAATCACATCATGTGTTAGCTTGGACTAACTTCATGTTTTTTAATTAGCTTTATTGGTGATACCTACCAGTGAATACAGATATGTGTGTGATCTTTCTAAGCCTTTCCTTTTACAGAAAGATTGTGGGTCAGCCAGTATCTTTACGCCTTATTGAGCTAACAAGTGGGGATGAAGAAATAGCATAGTAGAATGGATACTGGATTAACAGAGGGTTCAATTGAGTGGAGTCATGGTTAAGTATGGGTACTCTGGAATCAGTCTGAGTGTGGTCAAATCTTGATTCTGCTATTTACAAAGCTATTTGACTTGGCATGTATTACTCAATCTTTCTGTGTGACTCTATTTGCCTACCAAATGAGCTCTTAAGTACCTCATATTATTGTTAAAATTTACAAAAGTCAAAATAAGTAAAATCTTACAGCTGTGCCAGATACATGATAGGTAATCAAATGAGGTTAGCTATTACTCTTAGTCCTGACTGTGGTTCAACTTGTTCTCGTGCAGATCAAGATCATTTATTTCTTTGGGATTTGGTTTCCTGGATTTGGAAGCCACTTGAACAGAGGCTGGTAAATGACTCTTTCAAATTGCTTAGTTAATATTGTCATCATTTTTTTCTAACATTTTCATTTATGAGTTATATATTGACTACTTAATATGTATTATGTACATGGAATTATGCCTTGGAATAATGGATTTTATGGATATTTTCTTGACCTTCAAGAGCTTACAGAATATAAAGGAGATAAGACATGAATGTGTAAGCCCCATGCAGTTTCCATGTGGCAACTTCTGTGTGCTCCATACTGTGTATAAGGTTCAGAGAGAACAGGAGAGTGGAAAATAAAAGAGAAATATTTGGGTAGAGACAATACAGAGAGTGAAAACATGGAGGTGGGAAAGGACAGAAGATGTTTAGGAACGGAGCAATTTAATGTGGTGTAGAGCACCTGTTGCAAGAGTAGAGCGCTAGTTTGAAATAAGTTGTGCCACCCCATAGAGCATACAGAATGCCTGCCTGATGCATGGGTCATTCTGTAAACAAGAAGCTGTTGAAGGTTTCAGAACAGTATCTTGGTCCTGGTTAAGAAGAGAGAGCGAGCACTGGAGAGAGAGCTCAAATTGTTGTTGTTAGTCACTCAGTCGTGTTTGACTTTTTTGTGACCCTATGGACTATAGCCCACCAGGCTCCTCTGTCCACTGGAGGGGGTTGCCATTTCCTTCTTTGGGGGATCTTCCCAACCCAGTGATGGAAGACATGGTCCCTCCATTGGCAGGCGAGTTATTTACAACACTGAACCACCAGGGAAGCCCCCAAGAGACCAGATAAGAAGTGATAAAAACAGTCTACCTTTGACCTAGGGATGGGCATCCTTCTCATGAATTTCCCGGATTGGGAAGACCGGCTGCATATATCTCTGCTGCCACAAGTGTCCCTCCCTCTGATGCACATCCTGGAGCCCTCAGCTCTACCAGTCCTGTGCTTCATCCAGCCGCTTCCAATTGTGCTTAGGTGCTAATACAAGTAAGTTCATACTTTCTCTTACCTGGGGCTTTTGCTTTGGAACCTTCTTTACCTTCTGCCTAGAGAACTCAGTTGGGTAAAGTAGAAGCCTCAAGATCTTTTCTCCTTTCTCTTTAAACCTTACACGTAGCCTAGTTCTAAGTAGCCCCTTTTCTGCTGTCCTCCCTGATCCTCTGACCCTTATCAGATCTCTGTAGCTGAAGACACACAGGAGCAAGAGGAGCACCTTGCTCCAAATCTTATCGAGACTGAGAGAAAGCAAGAGGAGGGAGAGAGAATTGGTAATCCACTGACTTTTCTCCCAAAGGTTCCGCAGGCCAACCCCGAGCAAAGGTTTGCTGAGTATTGCTGCAGGCAGCTCTTTTAGGTCCCTGATTGAACTTTCGTATCTGTATTTCCTGAAGAGGTTAGAGTGGAAAAGGTCAAGGTAAATGAAGCAAAGAATACCCTGTAATAAAGAGCATGAACTTTGGAATCAGACAAACTTGTCTGGATTCAGATTTTAGATTTGTACTTTTGGTGACAATTCTATTTTCTCATCTGTAAATGGGCAAGGCACCAGCCAGAGTTGTTTTGAAAACTCAGTGAAAGGATATAAGAAAACCAAAAAAACCCTACTACCTGATAGGAGCTACTCTCCCTACTACTTCCTGCAGCAAGGCCCTCTTCCCCCAGCAAGGCCCTCTTCCCCCATTTCTCACGATACTTGGTGCATGGTGGTTGGTTGGTTAGCAATTCAGATTCATGGCAGAAAAGAGCCTGTGATCAGTTAGTTGGATAATTTCTTGAAATATTTTAATAGTAAAATAAAATATTTTATTCTTTATTTAAAATGCTTCAAGCATTTTACCCTTTTGATGTACTTTTGAATGCTTTGGAAATCAAAATATTGCAGTAACCACCTACTATAACTCCTTTGCTGCCTGGTGACCAACCAATTTTTAGGAGCGGTCTCCTCAGACCCATCTTTTCTCTGATCTTGCTCCCCAACCAGGTAAAGTCAATCAGATATTCTTTGACTCATGCACACATCTCTATGAAATCACGTGCCCAGTGTTCTTGCCTGGAGAATCCCATAGACAGAGGAGCCTGATGGGCTATGGACCAAAGCCTTGCAGAGTCCGACACAACTGAAGCAACTTAACATGCACGCACACGTGCCTCATAATAGTGTAATCCTGTGTGTTACATCTGTAAACCATTACCTCTCCTGCCTCAGACTAAGCAGTTGGTACTTTCATAGCCCACCCACCCCCACTTGGTTTACAAGGATAAGTTGCTTCAGTCATGTCTGACTCTTTGTGACCCTATGGACTGTGGCCCTCCAGTATCCTCTGAACATGGGATCTCCCAGGCAAGAATGCTGGAGTGGGTTGCCATGCCTTTCTCCAGAGTATCTTCCCAACCCAGGGATCAAACCCACATCTCTTACCTCTCCTGCCCTGGCAGGTAGGTTCTTTACCACTAACATCACCTGAGAATAGAAGTGTCCAACCATTAGACTGATTTTATCCAGGAAGGGGCAGCTCTTACCACAACAGTATCTGTCAGACAGTAAATGCTTACTAGATGTGTGCAACATTAGTTCTTAAGGAGAGGACGTTTGCATCAGGTAGGGGAAATATTTAAAATTTACAAAATTTTATATAAGTAGTAAAACAAAAACTTTAGGATTTTATGGATTCTTTCCTTTCCACAGTGTTTGAAAATCATTGCAAGCATGAGGGGATGTTTTAAGGGAATCTTTTGCTCGGAGTATTGCCTATAGTATTTTCTGAAGTCGTGTGAGTACATGTTCTTCTTCCCTTTGTGGCAGACTCTGGATCTCATTCACTTTAAACCACTGCACAGTGTCCAAGAGAGCAGTGATTTGCATATGCTTGCTGAACAAATGGACATGTGGGAGAGGGCATATTCTCTATATTCAGCCAAAGGAACAACTCTGAAAGTATTCAGAATAATGCTGCCTGTCTTGACTATTCATTTATTAAGCATTTTTGGTGTGTTTGTTTTGATTTTTTTTTGTTTGTTTATTTAAAGAAGACTAGCATAGAAATAGCAAGACTTTCTTCAGGCTGGTTGTCACAAAAATGCTTTTATATCATTTGTGGTGTTAACAAATTCACAATGTTAATTGCTGCTTTCTCTACTGTGGTTTGTTTACTGCTGTAAAATCACAACACATCAAATTCTTGTCTGCCTTAGTCCCTTGACAACATTCACTAGAGAAACACAGGGGATTAGAAGCTACCTCAGAGATATGTGTACATGAACTTTGGTTAATTGAGGAGAGAAAAATACATTAGTCAAATTTCATGTTGAGAACAAAATAATAAAAACTATGGATATCATCAAATATATCTGATTTAATAAGCACTGATCATTTCTGAATCATCTAACTTCCTAGAATCAATTAAAATTTAGTGAGTATGCAACGTGTATGTTAGTTGCTTCCCATTAAAAATTTACTTGAACCTAACTGGTGGCTCAGTGGTAAAGAATCTGGCTGCCAATGCAGGAGATGCAGGTTCAGTCCCTGGGTCAGGAAGATCCCATGGAGAAGGAAATGGAAACTCATTCCAGTATTCTTGCCTGGAAAATCCCATGAACAGAGGAGCCTGGTGGGCTACAGTTCATAGGATCACAAAAGATTTGGACATGAACGAGCGCCTAGAAACAACACAACAACAAATTTCATGTTTAGAAATTGTGGGAGAGGGCTTCATGACTCTTTCTTAAAATAATTTTTATGCACAGATATTTGGGACTAAATGTAGGTATTTTCATACCAATAGCATGGCATAAATGGAAGTAATATTTATCTTCTCATATAGGTAAGATTTTACTAGTAAAATTCTACCCCATCTCAGGTTCTTTCTGAGCTTAGCAAGTATAGTCTGCAGTAGCTTATATATTTTTAATCTTAATATTTAGAAAATGTGATTAGGTTTGTGGCTGTTGTCCATTGACTCTACCCTCAGGTTCCTCTGGGCACCATGTCTTTCCACTCCCAAAGAACCATACCAGACCATTGCAGGGTTTTTCCTATTTTCTCTGTCACTAAACTTTCTTCCATCCAGTCCAAATAGCTTTTATGAGATCAAGATTTCAAAATCTTTATTTGACTCTGCTACTCTCATGCTCGGAAACTTTCATTAATGTAACAACTGCTTATGGAATAAAATCCAAACTCTCTCACTTGGAGCTAAAGGTGCTCCATGGTTATGACATCACCTATGTTTTAAGTCTTTTAAAGACTTCCCAAGTGGCACAGTGGTAAAGAATCTCCCTGCCAATGCAGAAGACTGGCTTTGATCCCTGGGTTGGGAAGATCTCCTGGAGAAGGAAATGCAACCCACTCCAGTATTCTTGCCTGGGAAATCCCATGGACAGAGGAGCCTAATGGGCTATAGGAGTCTATGGGGTCACAAAGAGTGGGACATGACTTAGTGACTAAACAACAACAACATGTTTTAAGTCTAGCCCCGAAAATCTCTGAAATGAACCCAAGTGATATTGTACTGTTTGCTGCACATATGCTTTCTTGCCTCATATCACTTTGTATCATTCTCCCAAATTACGATGACCCTTTCTCTTCCTATTGAAATCCTTTAAATTTGTTTAACTCTCAGGTGCTCTGTATTGCTATTGCTTAGCATAATATCCAGAAAAAGTCTCTTCCCCACACATCACAAGGATTACATTTTTCTTGTTTCCTTCCTTTGGAGAGACTGCCTTATGTTGCCTGATGTCTAATGTCTGAAAACATTATTTTATGTTTGTTTACTTTTCTAGTTGCGTACGGCAGGAGGGCTGGTCCTGCATCAGTTGATGTGTGATGGCCAAATGTGGAGGTTCATATTCCTCAAATACAATTATTTTAATCAGAATTTTCTTAACTTGAAGGAATTTTCATCTGGAAATTGTAATTTCAAAATAAACTTTTAATGTTGCATATGCAAACACTTTTTCATTTTTAAATGAACTATTCTTTTGAATAAATTATTTCTGTGTAATGTTTAGAAGTGATGACTTGAACCATTGATAAATTTGGTGCATATTAAATTTTACTGGTCATAGCCTCTGCAATCTACCATACTAATTAGCTCTGGCAAAATTTACCAATGACATAATTATGGGCAAAGACAATGTTATCATTCAGTCCTCATCTTATTTAATTTTGAAGTTGCTTTTTCCCCTCCCTTCCCACACATGACTCTCTCCTGGTAGTCCTCCGTCCTAGCTGAAAACTCCTCTTTTCCTAATTTCTCTTCTTCTAGTGATGGATTAAGTGTTTGTATTCTCCAGGGCTCTGCTTTTCCTCCAGTGAGCCTCTGTGGGCAAGCTCATTTCTCTCTGAGATTCAAGAGTCACCTATGCTGATGACTATGAAATCTGCCCAGAAATCTTTTTATCCATCTTAGGTCTCTCCCTCCTGAGTTTAAAAGTATGTGTCTCAACTAGATAGTTGGAGACATGTTTCATATACTTCACAACATGTCCAGAACTGACGTCATTGTCTTCCACAAACCTACCTCTCCTCCCGCATTCCTCATTTTAGAAGTGCACCAAGCTGTTCAAGCCAAAAGCCAAGAATAAACTGAGACGTCTATCTTTCTTCTGATTTTGATATTTAATCATTCCTAAGTCTTGTAAATTGTATCTACTTAAATTCCTACTTTTCTAGTCTTGACTCAGGCCCTTCTCATCTCTCACCTGGACTCTGGCTATAGTCTCCTAATGTACTTGTCCGTAGTTTCACACTTTCTTATGATACCCTTCACACTGTGGTTATTGTAAATATTTAAGGAAATTTTGAGAATATGTGATACTTACCTGCTCAAAAAAATATCAGTTTTCCCATTATGGACAAAATCCAAGTTCCTGAGTACAGCATTGAAAACCATCTCCATTCTATTTTCATCTACATCAACTCTGACCCTCTTCCTACTCTGGGAAGAAACCAAGATAATCACCATATGAAGCAGAGTGCTTCATCTCCCCATTCATTTGATACTCTCTCTCTGAAATTTCTCAGCATTACTTTAATTTTCTTTTTACCTACTCCCACCCCCAAGATACATTCATAGTGCTGGACAAAGGAGGTACATCAGGTGAAAAAATAAGTGAGTAAATAGTAGAGAACAGAATTACCATGGACACTTAGAGTAGCACTGAAAACTAAAACTTTTATGTTTCCTTACATATGAACATAAATATTGTAACATTCTTAAATTCTGTTAGAATTTTCATAGTATTTCCATGTACATGGTTCCAATATGGCCCAATAAAAAAATTAACAATTCAAATAAGCTTAGAAAGAATATTTTTACCTATAATAAAATATTATTCTGTTTTGTTTAATTGGTTTTAGATCAGAAAAAGTGAAAGGATGAGAATCTTTTATCATATACTGTTCCCTACAATATATCCATATGATATTTACTATATATATGCAAATTACCATTCATAATAAACAAGTTGCCATCACTGACTTATTTACAATTCTTAGCATCATTCTGGAGCATTTGTTTACC
>SJYQ01002756.1:407490-472594 GCA_006410935.1 Redunca redunca | reverse complement strand
TTACCATTATTTTGAAATGAAAGTAATGCAGAATCTCCACTGATAGAATGAGTACTTGGTTACAGTAACCAAACTGGTATTATATAACTATTTTAAACACTTTGGCAGTGAATTTGTTCATCGGAAATGAAAGAACATGTGAAATAGAATACCTTTCTCTTCCCCATCTTTCTCTTCATTTATTTATAGATATAGTTTTCACTTTCTCAGAAATGCTTTTAGAATAAATACCCAGCACTCTTTGACATTAAGTTTAAGACTTTCATTACAGAATCTATAACATATGTTGGAAGGAAAAGCTTGTTTAAATAATAACACATATATGTGTGTGTATTTTAATATTTTAATTAAAGGCTTCCCTCATATTGATCCACAGATTAAGCATAAAGGAAAATCTAAAAGGGGAAAATACAGAGATGCCTAGGGGCCATATAATATTGAGGAATATTAGTATTCATGATCATAAAGCAGGTGAATGGAAACTAACTGCAAAGAGACAGATCAACTGTCTGAACAACTGCTTAGTCAGTGCTTGCTAGCAACATATTGGCTATTCTAAGATCAAATGTGAAAGGAAATGTACTCTCACGGGTGGGTTTGAGCCATCTGGACGATCACTGATGTGCCCTCAGCACGCTGGTAAATTATGATTAAAGCTGGTTCTATAAATAGAGAGGGACACAGAGAATAAGGGTGAGTGAGAAAAGAGAAACAGGAAAACACTCACCTCCTGTTAGTTATATAACAAAGATATCTGACTGAGCATTTGGTTCCAGTCTGCAGTTGTGTAAAGGAAAGGAAAAGAAATTAAGAGATTCTGGCATGTAGATCATTCCATCATATTAGCTGAACTATAAATTTAATATGAAATGATTGTTGCTAAGCTATGACACTCAATGTGGGCTGCAGAAAGGAATTGGTAAAACTGTGAGGGATTTTCAGGGCAAAGACAATAAACTTGGACAGGAGGAGGAGAAAGAGAACAGAGCGTCAGCCCTCTTCCGTGTATATTGTGTTGAATTTTCAAACACACACACAATAACAGCAGGAACATTTCTAAAATGAACAAAAAGACACCTTCTTATGATAGACTGGCTTACTCCTTGATGAGCCATGAAATTCTATATTAAAATGAGTAAAAGTCAAGATACTAAATTAGATTCTTTGCAGCAGTGTTTTGTTTCTCGGGCAGGCCTTCCTTTTACCAATTATCAGATTCCTCCAGGTGGGATAATATTTTTCAAAATACTAATTTCAAGAAAAAGAAAATATAAAATACAAAACTCAAGCTGTAACCTTGATAAGAGGCACCTTAACAAGAACATGTCTCCAACCATGCATGAGCCTCTCCTTGTTTTACCTTTCAAATCAGACTCTCTATTCAGATATCTCTGTGGGACATAACCTCTAGCACAAAAAATACCTGTAATACTCCCTTGGTAATCACCCACCCAGTACAATTCCATCACAATTATGGTGATGGCAAATACTCTGCTTTGGGGAGGAGATCAGAAAAGCAAAATAAACAGATCACAAAACTGGAAGAATAGATACAATCTTTGAGACATATGGACATTCATAACTATGGTTAGTAAAAAGAATAGGACTATTATAACTAGATAGTAATAGAAGTTGTTGTTGTTTATTTGCTCAGTCGTGTCTGACTTTTTGCGACCCCATGGACTGCAGCAAGCCAGGCTTTCCTGTCCTTCACCATCTCCAAGAGCTTGCTCTATCTCATGTCCATCGAATCAGTGACACCATCCAACCATCTCACCCTCTGTCGCCCCCTTCTCTTCCTGCCCTCAATCTTCCCCAGCATCAGGGTCTTTGCATCAGGTGGCCAAAGTATTGGAGTTTCAGCTTCAACATCAGTCCTTCCAATGAACACTTAGGACTGATTTCCTTTATGATGGACTGGTTGGATCTCCTTGCAGTTCAAGGGACTCTCAAGAGTCTTCTCCAACACCACAGTTCAAAAACATCAGTCCTTTGGCACTCAGCCTTCTTTACGGTCCAACTCTCACATCCATACATGGATACTAGAAAAGCCATAGCTTTGACTAAACGGACCTTTGTCAGCAAAGTAATGTCTCTGCTTTTTAATATGCTGTCTAGGTTGGTCATAACTTTTCTTCCAAGGAGCAAGCGTCTTTTAATTTCATGACTGCAGTCTCCCTCTGCAGTGATTTTGGAGCTCAAGAAAATAGTGTGTCCCTGTTTCCATTGTTTCCCCATCTATTTGCCATAGATGAGACCAGATGGAAGTAATTCTCATTAGTTGAGTCTACATAGTAAGCAACTGAACCTCATGCTTTGCGTGTACTCTATCCTTTGACATAGGTAAGTATTGTTATGTGGGATTTATGGATGAGGTAACAGGTTCAGAGAAGCAACATGGCTAAGGACTCTTGGCCAATAAATTCTGTGACTGGAATTCAAATTTAACCAATTCTAGTCTTGAATCTTTGCCTTTATATAACATTACTTCCTCTTTGAATCTTGTAGATGGCTTACAATGAGCAAGTAGATTATGTTAAATAAACCTAAATATGTTTATAAAGTCAAAAATAAAATTTTAAGGTCTAATTGCAAAGCTAATGCTTTATGTTAATATTTCATTTTACTATTCCTGAAGCATTTTCACAAAACTAATATTTTATATTAATATATCATTTTACAGGGTCTGCAGCATTTTCACTGACCCTAGATTATTTGATCTTTATAATATCCCAATGATATAGGCAAAGCCATTATTATTACAGGTGAAGAAGCTATAATTCAGAAATGAGTGAACTTGCAAACTGAGAGTTTGATGCAGGTCTCAAGGTTGCCATTCCCTTATGTATTCCCATTCTTCTGGGGTCCTGGGTAGTATATAGTGCAGGCTACTGATATCGATTCCCTCATGGATGAGTTTTACTATGAATTCCCCAAGTAGCACCACTAAGTAGGTGGTGTCTAGAGGGTCCATTGCATTATGCTTCCGTTAGAGTTTAAGCAACCCAATATTATTCAAATTTCAACCTATATAGCAAAATAAATGATAGTGATTTAAATTATTGCTAATAATTATTACTAATTGCTGACATCTGGAAAGTGTCACCTGAAAGGCACGAATGCTTTATCTCCAATAAGTGCAGAGTCACTCGAGAGTGAACCAACAACTACTCTAATAATTTCAAACATCTTCAGAATTAGTTAGTGCATCCTTGTTATGAAAGAGATTTCTCCAACATAACCTTATTAATTATCTCAACAATGGGGTAAATTCTACTTTAGCAGGTAAAAGCCAACCACTTGGCTTATTGTAGACACTCAGTAGTAAATAGATGAATAAATTAATGAATAGATGATGATAATAGTAGCCAGATCCATTAATATCACTTGCTATACCATTTTTAGGGGTTTTGACATTTTCTTTTTTTTTTTTAATTTTTATTTTAACTTTAGTTTACTTTACAATACTGTATTGGTTTTTCAAACATTGGCATGAATTCACCACGAGTGTACATGCGTTCCCAAACATGAATCCCCTCCACCTCCCACCCCATAACCTCTCTCTGGGTCCTCCCCATGCACCAGCCCCAAGCATCCTGCATCCTGCATCGGACATCGACTGGCGATTCGTTTCTTACATGATAGTATACACGTTTCAATGCCATTCTCCCATCTCATCCCACCCTCTCCCTCTCCCCCAGAGTCCAAAAGTTCACTCTATAGATCTGAGTCTCTTTTGTTGTCTCTCACACAGGGTCATCATCACCATCTTTCTAAATTCCATATATATGTGTTAGTATATTGCATTGGTGTTTTTCTTTCTGGCTTACTTCACTCTGTATAATTGGCTCCAGTTCCATCCATCTCCTTAGAACTGATTCAAATGTATTCTTTTTAATGGCTGAGTAATACTCCATTGTGTATATGTACCACAGCTTTCTTATCCATTCATCTGCTGATGGACATCTAGGTTGTTTCCATGTTCTGGCTATTATAAACAGTGCTGCAATGAACATTGGGGTACATGTGTCTCTTTCTATTCTGGTTTCCTCGGTGTGTATGCCCAGCAGTGGGATTGTTGGGTCATAAGGCAGTTCTATTTGCAATTTTTTAAGGAATCTCCACACTGTTCTCCGTAGTGGCTGTACTAGTTTGCATTCCCACCAACAATGTAAAAGGGTCCCCTTTTCTCCACACCCTCTCCAGCATTTATTGCTTGCAGACTTTTGGATCGCAGCCATTCTGACTGGTGTGAAGTGGTACCGCATTATGCTTTTGATTTGCATTTCTCTAATAATGAGTGATGTTGAGCATCTTTTTTATGGACTAATTTTCTCTAATTTTGATCTAATCTGAAGTCGGTACATTGATGGTGCTATTAGTATATGTTCACATGCAGAATATGTCAGTGAAGTAAATGAGAGGTATAAACATTCATATTTATGAGAATATTGTTTACATGTAAAATTGTGTGTGACACAAATGAACTACCATAATATTGCTGTTGTTTTAGTCCCTGCATCATGTCTGACTCTTTGGTGACCCCATGGACTGTATCCTGCCAGGCTCCTCTAACCATGGGATTTTCCAGGCAGAAATACTGAAGTGGGTTGTCATTTCCTTCTCCAGGAGATCTTCCCAACCGATGAATTGGACCCATGTCTCTGGAATTGCAGGCAGATTCTATACCACTGAGTCACCTGGGAAGCCCACCAAAATATAACAATCCAAAAAACTTGAGAATGTATTCACCTAGAAATTCCTTTACTTGAAGATAATGAAGAAGCATAAAAACATTTACTTGTGTGAACATTTACAAAGTGATGTCACAATATATTTTTTTCCTGACCCAACATTTCTAAGAATTAAGAACACATTCTACCAATAACATTTGCAAATAGAAGTAAAGTGGACTGGGGAGGGGATAGGCATCAGAGATGTGCTGTAACAGGTTGTGCCAGTGATTTTGATGTGCTCATCTTCCCTGACTTCTCTCACTGAGAATGAGTTGTCAAAATCTCACTGTACTTAAAATTATAGATGTATTAATGGGAGATTTTGCCTCATTAAGTTCTGGCCTAGGATGATCCATTACAATTTTATAACAATGATGTTAGTAATTATCATACATTTTGAAATATTTGCATACATGCATTATATGTGCTGAAATTCCACTTGTATCTTTGCTGTTCAGTCACTAAATCTCATCTGACTCTTTGCAACCCCATAGACTGCAGTACGCCAGGCTTCCCAGTCCTTCATTATCTCCCAGAGTTTGCTCAAACTCATGTCCATTTTAATTTCCAACTAATGAACTTGTATCTGTATTAGTTAGAAATTAAAACCCACATGGAAATGAATCCCAGTCATTTCACTTACAAGTGTATAATCTTGGGGAAGTAACTGAACCTCCCTGATTCTCAGTTTCTAGTATACTTCCATAGCCTACATGCTTCTTGAGAATATTCAATTAGAAAACAGGTTGGAATTTCTGGTATGATAACTGACATACAGTACTTGCTCAATAAAAGGCTCAATAAATACTTTCTCACATCCTGGTCAGTTCTCCAGAGTTAATTTTAGTAATGCTTACCTAGTGGGCTGTTTCAGTTGTTATATTTCTACATATTTTAAAAACTGGACACGGAATGGGGGTTTCTGAATGGAGCTAGGCCACAGCTCCAATACTCTAATGGTAACAAGAGCTTCGCTTCCAGGGAACAATGTATTCACTGGACTTGGGCACAGGAGGTCTCAAGGTAGCCATTGTCAAGAGCAAGATCAGAGAAGTCAATGCTCCCAGGCCAAAGCTAGGTCTCTCCTGTCCACTCTTATTGCCATCTTTTCCGTATTTTCCTGATCTTTGCCTTTATTATTGTGTCTCTTCTCACATATTCTGTCTGAAAACAAGCACAATTTCAATCCAGGATGTTTTTCTTCCCTTGGTTATGTTTTTGAATTATGAAACACATGCTGTTTTGACCATTTCCATGTTAATCAGTTGTTGCTGTTCAACTGCTTGGGATATGAGAACACACTTATGAAGAAGTGAATTTACTTTTCCTTCAGTGGGGAAGAATAAAGGACCTTAATTCCTTTGCTAACCCAGAAAAAGGAAACACATGTCAGGATCAACTTTTTAGAATTTTGTTCTATATTCTTGCTCTAAGTCAAGCATTACTTTTTAAATGGAACTCATTTCTTGGTGCTTCCCTGGAACCCATGTCTACTCCTCAATCTTCAAACAACAGGTCATTGGAAAATTGCTCCTATTGTGTCATCTTGGATTTTTCTTTAACCTCAGAATGTAGCTTTTGTGCTTGTTTATCCAATTTTCTATTTCTTCTTTTCCCTACGCCAAAAGAAGTGGCATGGTCTGATAGATGTCCAATTTAAGGCACAAGTATAGAAAAAATGGATTCAAGTTCAGTTGGTTGTTGGGATAGAGAGGTGTTACTGATGTGCTCATTTTTTTTTTTAATCTGTATAGTGGAGATAGTAATTTTAATATAATTTCCCCCTTTAATCTCCTGGGTACTCCTTGTGGATGGTGCTTAGAACACTCCAGGTTCATGGTGATTGGCTTTCAGCTACCTCCCAGTGCCACTTAGTGACAGCCCTAGGGACTGGGAGGGATTGCAGTGGCTGTTTCCTCCTGGCTCTTCATCCAGTGAGATCTCTAGGGCTAATCTGACAACCACCCTTATCAGCAATACAGGTTATGGTATCCTATTGGCTGTGGATCACTTCAAAAGGTAAAGTAGGCATTTAGTTGTTTGGATGATATAAAGATTTGGCATTCTGAAAGACAGAGGAAAAAATAACAATTTTCATTGCTAGTATTTTTATTATAGAGTGGTAATAACTATCTCAAGATTGTTCTAGGTGCCTAACTGATTAAGGAAACAACCATTTATAACCTGTTAATAAAAACTCAAACCAATTAGAGCCAACTTTTAATTCTCTGATCTTAAAATGATCTCTTTCTTAGGACTTTGATTTGAATCTTACTCCCCTGTGATGAGAAAAATCCTCATCTTCATTTTGCTTTGTAAGGATTTTCTACCCTTTCCTGTGCCTATCACCATATCACTTTTAAAATCAGCTTAGCGGAGCAACCAACCATGACCTTTCCAATTGAAACCAAACATCTTCCTTTTCATCAACAGGAGGTTTCGCTTTCAGCATGAAATTACCCAAGGTGATTTATTTACAAGTTTTAACATCTTAAAATAGACACCCCAACCCACCTAGCTGACAAGTTCCTAGATAATAAAGAAAAAGCTCACTTCAGAATAGAAACAACAACTGCAAATCCGAGCTGAATTAGTTTGCAGAATTTCAATTGGTTCACATCAGTCCCCTCACTTTACAACAAATTCCAAGTCCATGGTCAGAAAATAGGTGAGTCTCAGTCAGCTAGAAGAGAACCTTAGTAAAACAGGAGCCCACAGCCTGGCATTCCACTCGGCAGTGCAGTGAAAACACAGGCAATAAGCTGGATATGGAATTGTCTTTCTGGGAATATCTGTATATTGCAGAAGGCTCGTTCTTTCTGCAGTATCTTCTGTGCTTTCCTGTCAGACAGCAGTAGAAAAGCAGGCCTCACTCTGCTCTTATTCTTTAATCACTTGTGCAGCAACACGGGACAATATTATTGTATCATCCAGCCAGGTGACAAGAAGAGATTAAACATTATTTCAACAGCCATACATTAAAGCTCCAAATTAGTCCACGGAACTAGGGTGACCTCCAATGAACCTTTGCTACATGACTCAGAAGCGCGATGTGGCCAGGTTAGGGCCAAGATGGATTTTGAGAAAAGGCAAATTTGGACTTTCTGCCTCACTGAATTCAGTAGAGGCTGCTGACCCAGAGCTATTCCACACAAAGAGAGAAATTAGCAGGAGAGTCTCTGAAAGCAAGGTTACTAAAAGGGCTCAAAGAAAATTTATTTTCAAGGAAAAGAATGATGGCTCGTGTTTTAAAATCCTAATGGTCACCACAGGTCTCCCCAGAATACCACGTCTCTGTTGAGCACTTTTTGTGTGCCAGAGGTGGAAACCCAAGGCAGAAGGGCAGCCTGGAAGTTTCTTTTGTCCTTTGTTCTTCCACATGGCAGATCTAGTTTCTGTACTTTCAGTTCAAGTCTGCCAATTTGCATTAGCACATCATCCGCCTGGTTACCAAGAAAATGTGCCTGAAGAAAAAAAATCAGAGCGTGTTCATGGTCATTAGGCTGGGAGCAGGAGCATGAATCAGCAGTTTTGAACTGCACAGCTGGGGAAGGAACAGGCCTGGGAGTCAGCAGAGCTTGCGAGTAGACTCTCCACTGCCTGGCAAGCTCTGCCAAGTCCACTGTGCCCTGCGTCCACCCCTGGCTACAGAAGGGGCTGAGGAGATGCAGGACATAAGCTCCTCATTTCCATGCATCTGAGTCTTCCTAGTCCTGGGTGGCTCAGATGGTATAAAGAATCCACCTATGATGCAGTAGACTCAGGTTCGACCCCTGGGTTGGGAAGATCTCCCCGAGAAGGAAATGGCAACCCACTCCAGTATTCTTGCCTGCAGAATTCCATGGGCAGAGGAGCCTGGCAATACAGTCCATGGAGTCACAGAGAGTTGGCCATGACTGAATGACTAAGCACAGTCCTTTAACAAGGACCAGCTGTAAGACCAAGACATACATTTGACAGTATTCCTTATATATGGATCTTTTACTTTTAAAAGAAACTGAAAAAAGGGTGAAAATTAAATTATCCTGATTTGCTTGTACATTTGGTATTATTGATATATGAAAGCAATACCAGTAGTGTTACAAACGCACGAGATGCAAACATGATTTTAAACTCCTGTAATGCTGGCAGTAATAAAAATAATGGACAGGCTGCTTTTTCCTCTCCTAAAACAATCTGTAAGTCTTCATTTCTTAGATGGAGATCTGAGGGCAAGGCAAGTGGCTTTTAGATCTAAAATGAGGAAAGTCGTTTGATGGTAAACTAGGTCTTGAATCCAGATCTCTGGATTTTTTAGAGCTTTTTTGCTATACCACAACTAACAAGGCTATCAGTCAAAAACTCTCTCTACCCTTGCCAGCACTCTGGGCTAAGGCTTTGGGCCAAAGCATTGCATTTAATGGGGAGTCTGTGATCAGGGGCAAATGATCAGTTGACTGAATGATCAATCATGAACCTCTTGGAGAACTTCATTGCACAGACTGCTTTCTAAGGAGTCAGAAAGTTGAGAGCGGTTGCCTCCAGGACTAGCATCTAAAGAAGAGGTGAGGACTAGAGCAGAAATGGGATGATGTTTAGGAGGTGACTTTCATGGGCAGCACGTGGATGCAGAATACTCACAGGAGGGATGGTAAGGGAGCGGGGGTGAGCAACACTTAGGCCAGACCCCACTCTCTTTGAGGCTCTGCCCAGGCGATCCTTCACTCCCTAGTTTGTTTGGGGTGCCATCTTTCTGTGCCTCACCCGGGTGATTCTTTAGTGCTCACAACTCCATGCAGATGGGATTATTTTGATGGCTCTATGCAAAGAATGTTTCTATTAATGATATACTGGTGATTTTTCAAATGCTGTGAGTATAAATTTCTTTCTGCTTTGGGTCCCTTAGAGCAGTGACAGATTTTATTTATTTTCAAGTCAAGTGACCACATTATGAGTCTCTTCTCAGGATGAGCACAAGCCATTAATGTGCACCACTAGCAAAATATACATTGAAAACTGCCCTCAATATATTTATTTTTTATTTAAAAAATTAAAATTTTAACATACTTGAGTAGAATTATCAGACTATCCTCTAATGATAGAACAGCACTGTTGGGAAGCCAGACGTCATATGGATAAAGAAAGAGATAAAATATTGTGAAGATAAATCACCGGCACTTTTATGTTGGCTCTAGCAGCAAAGCAACTTTATAAAATGTAGTTATAAATAACTGAAAATTTTCTTGAAGATATAAAAGTATAAATAAAAGTCATCTAGAAGGGGGAAAATTGGTGAGTTGTGTGCATTAACTGATTCACAAATTAGAAGTTAAAACAAATATTTATTTAGATGCTTATTTGTTTATAAAATGTTTTATCAGAAATAATTTAATAGGAATGGTAGCTGCTTTTACTCAAATCCAATTTAAAATTAAGTCTTGGGTACCACAATGTGGGATTTGTCACTGTAAAGACTTGGGGGCCAATCGTTATTGCACCATTTAATCAAAACTTACTCTTAAGCACGTATGTATGCTTGGCCAGTTCTGCTGGGTGGGGCAAAAATGTGAAGTAGGTTGTGCTGTTACTGTTCCCCATCCGTTAGAACTCCTCTCTCAGGGCCCTCCAGCTAAGAAGGGACGGACATATCTATCAGTTTTGAAGGAGGTCTAAATGTATCCTAAGCTAAAGCAAGGACTACTTGAATATGAAGTCATGTGACTCAAGCAATGACTTGAGCAATAAGTAGGTTTCTACTTGGGAATATTTGGTGCCCTTATCTATAGAGCAGAAATAATATCAACCTTATAGGGTAAGAGTAGGGGTAGAATGTCAGCATGGGTGTGAAAGCCCTTTGTATGAAGAATGTAGAATACTGTGCAAATGTCAGCTATCTTTACTAACTAGAGGATAAAGAGCTTATCGTGATGCTGGTGGACTGCTGTCCTCTGATGGAAGTACCATAGTTGTACAAACATGAGAGATTTCCCAACACAAAAGTGGGTTTAAACATATGCAATGAATGTGCATGATCTTCATATACCTATCTGTGGAACTATAGGAAAATTGATTTGTTTATGGAGTGGTAAATGAAAATAATAAATAACTGGGTACTGTTCACTATCTTCCACAAATTGGCTGTGTAATCTTATGTAGGTCACTTAACCTAATTTAGAGGCCTTGTTTTTCTTATTTATAAAACATAAAATTTGAATTAGAGTACAGAACATTTTTTTAAGCCATGAAACTGAAGGAATTATGAAGAGTTGACCTACAGATCAGAAGATAGCTCATTGAATGTAGTTTAGAGCCTTGATAATGGTCAGGAGAAAACAGCTCAATCCGCTTTAATTTCTCAAAAAAATCATGGTTTCCAAAAAAGGGATATGACTCCTCAAGAGGAGATAAAAAAGTAGAAGACGGACACCTCAGCCTGCAATGCAGTCCGTAGAGAGGGCATACAATTTACCTAAGGAGGCATATGTTTTATTCAAATGGCCCCTTTTAGAACCAAAACCACTTATGCTTGTGAAGACAAGGAGGACAAACTGATCTAGAATTTATCTTCGAGAAAGAGCTTAGCTCTTGAAATGAAATGGAATGCCCAGTTGGATAGAATTTAAATGTTAAAAAATAAAGTTGTGATTTAGTGTCAATAGTGATATGGGTCATATTCCTCCTGATTCTGTTGACTGAATTCAGCTTCTCCCCTTAGATGTCCGCTGGCTCTCGGCTGTAGGTGAACATGTGGGAAGACTCAGAGGCTGGAAGGAGCCTATCAACCTACAGGGACATGGAGATATGGGAAGAGCGGTGATGAACCATCCATTTATGAGACACTTGGAGACGAAGACTTAGAGACAAAGATGTCAAGCTGAAAGGACCCCTGGGAGTATTCACCATGGGCAGCAGAAGTGGTTGTCCATGCAGGACTAGACACCCATCTTCATCTTCATCTTCATTCCCTGGATAATTGGAAAAATATATTATTCTCTGCTGGTCAAATGTTTGCATTCGGTTTTTCAGTGGCAGGAGGAATAATAAAAGGTAGGAAAGAAAAAGTTGTAAATCATTTAGGAAGAAGGCAGAGGCTCTAGAAATAGTCTTTGTGGAAAGAATATCATATGATATGTTTACAAGAAGGTAAATTTTGTTGCAAGGGAAATGAGGAACAAATCAATATAAGGTAAAGGAGGTGCCAAATCATAGGAAAGGGAAGAGACAGAAACATTTTTTTGAAGTTGTCAAAACAACTCATTATTTTGCTCTCTGTGCCAAGGTCTTAAGAGTCTCTACATTTATTTCTGTTTGCTCCTCAGACCACTGTAACTATTTAGTTTCAGCATTCACTTCCCCCTACAGACAGATACTGCTTTATTTCTAAAATACTTATCACCCATACTGTGAAGACTATATTATAACTGGACATACTTTCCTATAAGTAACTGTCTTTGATTTTTCTAACCATGGTTAAAATATTTATTTTTTTCTAACATTGACTTTGAGATTTTCTCCAAATTCTTGGAGACATCACGTGCATAGACAGGGTATGGCACATTTCACAGCAAATGCATTTGCTGCCAGAATGATCAAGAATTAAAAGAGAAATCACACACAAAGGCCGACATAGGAACAAATGTCCAACTTGCTTTACTTGAGAAGTACACTGCTCTAAGTGGATGGTATTCTTCTATACAAGTGTAAATGGGGAAGGTACTTCATCATCAGGCAGCCTCCTGTTCTAGCAAGTCTGCCTCCAAAGATAGCTCCAAATGCACATAAAGGACTCAGGCTCTGTAAGTCAGAGAGAATGTCAGGGAAAAGAGAGATCAGTCGATATCTCAGATAGTTGGTGCCAAGAGGATGGAAGTAAAAATTGAGAGGAACAATCTATAGCCAGAAGTGGATTTAGAAGAACATTAGTAAGGAAGTAAACACTGAAAATTCAGAGTGTAAATGCCCAAGAGGGAGCCATCTTGACAGAAATGGTGTCATAAAGGGTAAGTGAGAAAGGTCATTTCTTTACATTTTATACTGGCATTACTGCATTTTCTTTGCAGTCTGTTCTTTTTAAATTTTTTTTCTCTTTTATTTTTTTAAATTATGAAAGTATGATAACACATTTTCAGGAGACTTGGAAAATATAGAACAAAGTTACACATAGTTCCACTATATATTAAAATTATTTTTTAAATAGATAAGATTTTTAGTTTGAGTTCCAATATCAAACTCTCAAAAATTAATTGAATGAATATACAGAGAAGTAGAAGGATGTAGTAGACTTCAAAGCACCATGAACCAATTCAACATAATTAAGATTTATCCAATTTTCACACAACAGTAGGATACAAATTTTACTCAAATTCTGATAGATGATAAACTAGGAGGCACTGAAACATATCAGGGACATAAAACAAGAATTTGCAGATTGTTCTGAAGGAGCTAAATTATGTATCTTAACATCAAATGGTAATCAGTTAATAATACTCATGTCCTCTTGTGCATAGACTGAAGTTACTTGTGCTTAAACAGACTAGTCTGCAGGACATGGTATTTTTCCAAGTATCCTCAGCTTCCTAAAAGAAACATTGTAAGAAACAATAATGAATTTAGTTCACAGAATACTAAATTCGATAAAGAAGCTTGTGCTTTTATCTCACTCATTAAAGAAATTTTATTTTCCCCTTGTGTGTTGGAAAGGTTTCCAGCCCCTCCAAGGAACCTAGGGATCTAAGACCCTCCAAGAAAATGTTACTTTTAAAGCAGAGTTGATTTACAATGTTGTCTTCATTTCTGCTGCACAGCAAAGTGATTAAAACTATACGTATATATACATTCTTTTTTCATATTTTTTTCTATTATGATTTATAACAGGATATTGAATACAGTTCTCGGGGCTATACAATGGACTTTGTTGTAATTGACTCTATACATAGTAATTTGTATCTGCTAATCCCAAACTCCCAATACTCCCTACTTTATTGACTACGCCAAAGACTCTGACTGTGTGGATCACAACTGTGGAAAATTCTTAAAGAGATGGTTATAACAGACCACTTTACTTGCCTCCTGAGAAATCTGTATGCAGGTCAAGAAACAACAGTTAAAACAGGACGTGGAACAGACTGGTTCCAAATCAGGAAAGGAATACATCAAGGCTGTATATTGTCACCCTGCTTATTTAATTTATATGCAGAGTACATCATGCGAAATGCTGGGATGGATGAAGCGCAGCAAAAATCAAGATTTCTGGGAGAAATATCAGTAACCTCAGATATGCAGATGACACCACCCTTATGGCAGAAAGTGAAGAGGAACTGAGGAGCCTCTTGAAAGTAAAACAGAGTGAAAAAGCTGGCTTAAAACTCAGCATTCAAAAAACTAAGATCATGACATCAAGTCCCATCACGTTATGGCAAATAGATGGGGAAACAATGGAAACAGTGAGAGACTTTATTTTGTGGGGCTCCAAAATTACTGCAGCTGGTGACTGCAGCCATGAAATTAAAAGACACTTGCTCCTTGGAAGAAAAGCTATGACCAACCTAGACAGCATATTAAAAAGCAGAGACATTACTTTGCCAACAAAGGTCCATCTAGTCAAAGCTATGGTTTTTCCAGTGGTCATGTATGGATGAGAGAGTTGGACTATAAAGAAAGCTGAACGCCAAAGAATGGATGCTTTTGAACAGTGGTGCTGGAGAAGACTCTTGAGAGTCCTTTGGACTGCAAGGAGATCAGACAAGTCAGTCCTAAAGGAAATCAATCCTGAATATTTATTGGAAGGACTGATTTTGAAGCTGAAGCACCAATTCTTTGGCCACCTGATGCGAAGAACTGACTTACTTGGAAAGACCCTGAAGCTGGGTAAGGTTGAAGGCAGGAGGAGAAGGGGACAACAGAAAATGAGATGGTTGGACGGCATCACCGACTGGATGGATGTGAGTTTGAGCAAGCTCTGGGACTTGGTGATGGACAGGGAAACCTGGCGTGCTGCAGTCCATGGAGTCACAAAGAACTGGACACGACTGAGCAACTGAACTGAACTGAATCCCTGTCTCCCAATTCATCCCTCCCACACCCCTCCTTCTTGGCAACCACAAGTCTGTTCTCTGTGCCTGTGAGTCTGTTTCATAGATAAGTTCATTTGTGTCATAGTTTTGATTCCACATAAAAGTGATATTATACTGTATTTGTCTTTCTCTTTCTGACTAACTTAGTATAACAATCTCTAGGTGCTGCAAATATGGCTGCAAATGGCATTATTTCATTGTTTTTTTAATGGCTGAGTAGTATTCCATTGTGTGTGTGTGTGTGTGTGTGTGTACGCGTGTGTGCTGTGTACTTCCGTGGTGGCTCAGTGGCAAAGAATCCACTTGTTAATGCAAGAGACACGGGTTTGATCCTTAAGTCAGAAAGATCCTCTGAATAAGGGAATGGCTACCCACTCCAGTGTTCTTGCCTGGATGATCCCATGGACAGAGGAGCCTGGTGGGCTATAGTCCACAGGGTTGCAAAAGAGATGGACATGACTTAGCAACTAAACAACAATAACCACATCTTCTTTATCCATTCATCTATTGAGGAACATCAACATTACTTCCTTGTCTTGGCTACTGTAAATAGTGCTGCTATGAACTAAGGATGCATGTATATTTTTGAATTATAGTTTTGTCTAGATCTATACCCAGTTAGGATTACTAGATTATATCCAACTCCTGTTTAGTTTTTTGAGAAACCTCCATACTGTTTTCCATAGTGGCTGCAGCAATCTACATTCCCACAGTTTAGGAGGGTTCCCTTTTCTTCACATCAGCATTTGTTATTTGTAACCTTTTAAATGATGGCCATTTTGACCAGTATGAGGTGGTAGGTACCTCACTGTAGTTTTGATTTACATAAGAAAATGTTACATTTTAAGAGACCATTCCCTGTAGACCTTAGACATATAGTTGGTTCATATATAATTCATACTATATTTGTAATAAAAATGTGATTGAGTTTTAGCTATATTTGAAAGATGAGCATTAAGTAACATTCTCCCTAGGGAACCTCAGCAGAGGAATACTCCATTACTCTGGATGAGATTCAGAACCTGATGCAGATTTATGCTAACGCTCCAAATGATTGGGCTGATTGCTCTTTGATTGACTGGTTATATCTAGTAGGTGCATGCTAAGTTGCTTCAGTCGTGTCCAACTCTTTGTGACCCTATGGACTAAAGCCTGCCAAGCTCCTTTATCCATGGGATTCTCCAGGTAAGAATACTGAAGTGGCTTGTTGTTTGTCCCTCTAGGGGATCTTCCCAACCCAGGGATCGAACCTAAGTCTCTTATGTCTCCTGCATTGGCAGGTGGGTTCTTTGTCACTAGTCCCCCTGGGGGGACCCCTATATCTAGTATAGTTGGAATATACTGCACTGGTCCCCAAAGAAAGGGAACCCAATATTATAATTTCAGGGCAGCCTAAGGCAACAATGCACACATGCAATGCCTTCCCACTCTTACACCATTGAATTCCAGTGTAGAAGTGCCATCCATTCTCCAGACAGATAAGGGTGGACTCAACTTTCTTGGGGACCTAAGTGTCTAAAAATTCCACTCTCCTTTCTCAGCTGAAAACATGAGGAGAAAGATGAGAAAACCGGAACAGCATACTCTTCTGCCTGGCTAAGGAACTTCCTTTCAGAAGGCTCAGAGGCAGTATTAATACTTGTGTTTTATCCAGTCCTTTTAAGCCTGAATCTCTATGTGAAGGGTCAAGTGTTTAGGGAAGAAAAAAAATCTGTTCTAGCTCATTCAGCTCAGTTCAGTTCAGTAACTCAGTTGTGTAGACTCTTTGCGACTCCATGAACCACAGCATGCCAGGCCTCCCTGTCCATCACCAGTTCCTGGAGTCCACCCAAACCCATGTCCATCGAGTCGATAATGCCATCCAACCATCTCATCCTCGTTCGTCCCCTTCTCCTCCTCACCTCAATCTTTCCCAACATCAGAGTCTTTTGAAATGAGTCAGTTCTTCGCATCAGGTGGCCAAAGTACCGGAGTTTCAGCTTCAACATCAGTCTTTCCAATGAACACCCAGGACTGATCTCCCTTAGGATGGACTGGTTGGACCTCCTTGCAGTCCAAGGGACTCTCAAGAGTCTTCTCCAGCACCACAGTTCAAAACTATCAATTCTTTGGCACTCAGCTTTCTTTATACTCCAACTCTCACATCCATACATGACCATTGAAAAAACCATAGCCTTGACTAGATGGACCTTTGTTGCCAAAGTAATATCTCTGCTTTTGAATATGCTGTCTAGGTTGGTCATAACTTTCCTTCCAAGGAGTAAGTGTCTTTTAATTTCATGAATACAGTCACCATCTGCAGTGATTTTGGAGCCCAGAAAAAATGAAGTCAGCCACTGTTTCCACTGTTTCTCCATCTACTTGCCATGAAATGATGAGACCAGATGCCATGATCTTCATTTTCTGAATATTGAGCTTTAAGCCAACTTTTTCACTCTCCTCTTTCACTTTCATCAAGAGGCTTTTTAGTTCTTCACTTTCTGCCATAAGGGTGGTGTCATCTGCATATCTGAGGTGATTGATATTTCTCCCGGCAATCTTGATTCCAGCTTGTGCTTCTTCCAGCCCCACGTTTCACATGATGTACTCTGCATGTAAGTTAAATAAGCAGGGTGACAATATACAGCCTTGATGTACTCCTTTCCCTATTTGGAACCAGTCTGTTGTTTCATGTCCAGTTCTAACTGTTGCTTCCTGACCTGCATACAAATTTCTCAAGAGGCAGGTCAAGTGGTCTGGTACTCCCATCTCTTTCAGAATTTTTCACAGTTTATTGTGATCCACACAGTCAAGGGCTTTGGCATAGTCAATAAAACAGAAATAGATGTTTCTCTGAAACTCTCTTGCTTTTTCGATGATCCAGCAGATGTTGGCAATTTGATCTCTGGTTCCCCTGCCTTTTCTAAATCCAGCTTGAACATTTGGAAGTTCACGGTTCATGTATTGCTGAAGCCAGCTTGGAGAATTTTGAGCATTACTTTGCTAGCATGTGAGATGAGTGCAATTGTGCGGTAGTTTGAGCATTCTTTGGCGTTTCCTTTCTTTGGGATTGGAATGCAAACTGACCTTTTCCAGTCCTGTGGCCACTGCTGAGTTTTCCAAATTTGCTGGCATATTGAATGTGGCACTTCCATAGCATCATCTTTCAGGATTTGAAATGGCTCAACTGGAGTTCCATCACCTCCACTAGCTTTGTTCATAGTGATGCTTTCTAAGGCCCACTTGACTTCACATTCCAGGATGTCTGGCTCTAGGTGAGTGATCACACCATCGTGATTATCTTGGTCATGAAGATCTTTTTTGTACAGTTCTTCTGTGTATTCTTGCCACCTCTTTTTAAATCTTCTGCTTTTGTTAGGTCCCTACCATTTCTGTCCTTTATTGAGCTCATCTTTGCATGAAATGTTCCCTTGGTATAACCAATAGACAAGGAAATATTAGTGATTTTACAGGGAAAATAGGTCTGCAGCTTGAACAGAAATTTGAACATGCCATCTGCCTTGAAATGCCAAAAAAGTTCCATTTCACCTTTCACAATCCCAAAGCTCTCCTGTTTATTCTTCAAAGTATTTGTTGATTGAACTAAAGGTAAACTCTAAAAACAAAAATCTTGTTTTCTCATCGCCTTTAGTGCCTGATTGAGGGCAATTACTTCATGTTTGACTCAATTCATCTTTCAATATGGGATTCCACCCATGTGTTATGAAATCTCCTAAGGTTATCAACAAAGCCCAGCTTTACAAGATGTTTCCTTGGCTTAACAATGAAGAGAAAAACAATCTTTGCGAGGTATTTAATTCTATTTTTATGATCCATTTCTTTCAAAGATATTTCAAGTGGAAATCAAGGACTTTGTCAAATTATTTTGAAAAAAATCTTTGTTGTTGGCCTTGGGGGATAACGTTAAAGGGAAAATATGATGTGGGAAAACCAGGGGGGAGAATAGACAGGAAATGTGAAGATACAAAAGGATGGCATCCTTGAGTCTCCATCCGTGCCTGTATTCACCAAGCCACCTTAAACAATCACAGTCTAAGGAAAACGAGTAGGCTTAGTATGCAAAGGCAACTTTAAGACAATTCCCCCAACTCCTCTTCCAAGCATATTACTGCTCTAGAGTCCATTCTAAGTAGGGATTATTGTAATTTGTAGCTTTCTCATCTCCTTTTCTGTGTTGTTATCAAGTCATGATAAACCTTGAATTAAAGCAATTTACAAGTGGATAATATTAATAAAGATCACATTAGCAATAACATTGGTTAAGCTCTTCTTTATGCACTTACTATATTAAGTGCTTTATTAAGCACTCACCATAGGCCAGTCTCTGTTAAGTAGTTTTCGTGCTTTATTTCACTTGTTTCTCATGGCTACACTGTGTGAAGTGGGAACAATTATTTTTTCCCATCTTAATAACTGAGAAAACTAAATCTCTGAGAACATAAATAACTTGCTGAAAGTTACCGAGTGAGGGGCAGACCTGAGAGGTTAGCACAGCTAGGCCAACAGCAAAAATCAAGACACCAGGCGATATGCCAAGACAGTGAAGAGGTGTTTGAATTTTCAGTCTGCTCATACATGCAGTTTGATGGCTACTGTGAATTGAAATAGGAACATAGCTTGGCTTGAGCGGGGCAGAAAAATGTTTATTCTATTTTCTAGGATGTAGGCTGGTGATAGAAAGTAGACCCTAGAGAACAGAAGCACTTGGTTTCAAATAAACTATCTGCATTAAATATTCAGCTTTCCTGCAGCTTAATGCGAGTACAGAACCGACAGAATGGGCCAGTTGGCAAGGGCTCAAGCCTGGTGTGAACAAATCTCTGCATTGACCCTGTTGACAGCCTAATACATTATCAACTAATCAGACCCAGGAGGGGGCCCAGGGACCCATAGTTTCTTGGGGGCATTGGTGCTGCCTTCCTAGTTAGGCATGATGTCTGTCAGACTTGGACTCTGGGTGGGTATATATTGATGTTGGTGAAGTTCACACAGCTAATTTTCTGTACCACTGGCCAAATGCAAGAAAAATGTGGGCTCTTGGACACTATGAGCTCACTACCTATGCTATTGCTTGAGGGGTAGGTGTGTTTATTTCCGCTCTGATACCTGGGCAAGCACCCAGGTCCAGGCCTCTGGCTAAGGAAGCAGGAGGCAGAGGGAAATTGCCAAAGGACTGGCTCCAGCAAATGGTTTGTGCTAGCAGCTATTTGATCATCACAAACATAAAGAGGAGGGGAAAGAGCCAAATTCATTTTGCAACTGGAGTTCTTTGGGTGTTCAGTTTCTTTGTAATATACTGTTAATGTGATTAAAATGGAGGCATTCAGACTTAAACGGTTGTTGGAATAAATTAGAGACATCAAAATTGGCAGAGTTTAGGTTCTGAAGAACTCCATTCTGTCAGCTCTCCCTGAAATTTAATCACTCTAATATCAAGCTATTTTTCTTCCTGTTGTGAAATTTGGCAGCAAGAAAAATCAACAGGGTCACAGCTTTGAAGAGGAATTCGTTGCAACTTGGCAGGAGAATGATGGAGATTCTAATGCCTAAGAATGCTTCTTTCAAAGGACCTAGGAGAAAGTCACTATTAATTATTTACATTACTGCAGGGAGTATGGAAATGGTTTGTGTGTGTAAGTGTGTGTGTGTTCTTGTGTATATGTGTGTGCATATAAGTATAGTCAACAGACACTGAGGTCAATTTGGTGAAACTGATTTTTTATGTAATTCTGCTCTCTTTAAACACTTTTCCACTGGCCTTTCAAAAAGAAACAGAAGCAAAAATTAAAATAGAAAAATACCCTTAAACATACATGTGACAGAGAAAACATGCAGGGAATGAGAATGGGAGAGATGCTTTCGTATTTCTACACACACATGCACACGTGCATGGTGACATTTCAGTTGCCCACACAGCAGGTGTAAAGAAGCTCAATCAAGTTGAGTTAGCCATGTCTTGGTGGTTTGTCATGTCTCAAGCATTTCTGGGTGGCTCAGAACCAAATACTTGAAGAAGGCAAATTCAAAGGCTTTTCTGAATGGTCTTTATACCTCAAACTTCCAGATTCTTTATCTTGGTTTGCGTCTACATCGTCAACTCATTAAATCTAGTGCAGAAGGGCTGGAATACAGATACTTGACACTGGCTAATGAACTAAAAGTAATGTGCAAAATTCTCCAAGCTAGGCTTCAGCAATACGTGAACCGTGAATTCCCTGATGTTCAAGCTGGTTTTAGAAAAGGCACAGGAACCAGAGGTCAAATTGTCAACATTCGCTGGATCATGGAAAAAGCAAGAGAGTTCCAGAAAAACATCTATCTCTGCTTTCTTGACTATGCCAAAGCCTTTGACTGTGTGGATCATAATAAACTGTGGAAAATTCTAAAAGAGATGGAAATACCAGACCACCTGACCTGCCTCTTGAGAAATCTGTATGCAGATCAGGAAGCAACAGTTAGAACTGGATATGAAACAACAGACTGGTTCCAAATAGGAAAAGGAGTATGTCAAGGCTGTATATTGTCACCCTGCTTATTTAACTTCTATGCAGAGAACATCATGAGAAACGCTGAACTGGAAGAAACACAAGCTGGAATCAAGATTGCCGGGAGAAATATCAATCATCTCAGATATGCAAATGACACCACCCTTAATGGCAGAAAGTGAAGAGGAACTAAAAAGCCTCTTGATGAAAATGAAAGAGGAGAGTGGAAAAAGTTGGCTTAAAGCTCAACATTCAGAGAATGAAGATCATGGCATCCGGTCCTATCACTTCATGGGAAATAGATGGGGAAACAGTGGAAACAGTGTCAGACTTTATTTTTTTGGGCTCCAAAGTCACTGCAGATGGTGATTGCAGCCATGAAATTAAAAGACGCTTACTCCTTGGAAGGAAAGTTATGACCAACCTAGATAGCATATTCAAAAGCAGAGACATTACTTTGCCGACTAAGGTCCGTCTAGTCAAGGCTATGGTTTTTCCTGAGGTCATGTATGGATGTGAGAGTTGGACTGTGAGGAAAGCTGAGCGCTGAAGAATTGATGCGTTTGAACTGTGGTGTTGGAGAAGACTCTTGAGAGTCCCTTGGACTGCAAGGAGATCCAACCAGTCCATTCTGAAGATCAACCCTGGGATTTCTTTGGAGGTAATGATGCTAAAGCTGAAACTCCAGTACTTTGGCCACCTCATGCGAAGAGTTGACTCATTGGAAAGGACTCTGATGGTGGGAGGGACTGGGGGCAGGAGGAGAAGGGGATGCCAGAGGATGAGATGGCTGGATGGTGTCACTGACTTGATGGACGTTGAGTCTGAGTGAACTCCGGGAGTTGGTGATGGACGGGGAGGCCTGGCGTGCTGCGATTCATGGGGTCGCAAAGAGTCGGACATGACTTAGCGACTGAACTGAATTGGATGAACTAATAGGAGTTTCTAGGCTAGTTATTTCCCAAAGAACCCTTCACTTCTTTTTCCAAACATATATACACACACACACAAATACACACACATAGATGCACTCAGAACTATCTGCTGTTCTATATGTGTGTGTCCACCAGATTAGAAATGTCATTTCTTTTCAGGGTATTTTAAAGATTTCCCTGCAGGTTATCCAAACAGCTTTGGGGGAAAAAAAAAAAAAACAACTCATAAATGACCACATTCAGATTGTCTTTTGAATGATGCCCTTACTAACCATGAAAATAAGCTCTCTCCAGCATGCCTGGGGCAGTACTAAAAAAGAATCAGGCAGTGGCCTTAATGAAAATCCAGTTTTAGGACTAGGAGAAACTTAATATACTGTGTCTTCTCTCTGAGGTCCTGGCACTATTCTCAAGGAGGTTAGAGCAAATAACATTTAAGGATGAAAAACATCACATGTAAAATATGCACTGGACAGAGAGCTTAAATTACACTACTCCTAGATGTGCAAGGGAAGAAAATGGAGACTTTAGTTCCTGTGGTATGTCAGTTTGGGGCTTATGCACAATCAGCCAAAAGGCAGAGTGGGCTATGGGCCTGGGGATCAAGTTCTTTCCATTTTAGGCTTTGATTCTGTCTAGTTTGGGTTTTCCCAGGTAGCGCAGTGGTAAAGAATCTGCTTGTCAATGCAGGATATGCAAGAGACATGGATTTGATCCCTGGGTCGGGAAGATCCCCGGAGTTGAAAATGGCAACCCACTCCAGTATTCTTGCCTGGAATGTTCCATGGACAGAGGAGCCTGGTGGGCTACTCTAGTTTGTGACCTCAGACAAGTCACCTCCCCTATTCAGGATTCTTATCTGTAAAAGCAGGATGAACATATTGATCTCCATACCACTGTGACTGAAAAGCATGAAGAAGATCCTTAGACATCAAAGTATTTTGAAATTAACAAAGTACATTACAAATGGAAGCCATAATGTTAGGATTTACACAGAGGAAAACTAATGCATGTAAATATTAATAGAAAGGAAAGACTTTCCTCCAAGTGAGGGATAGGCTCCTGCAAAGGTGGAAGTGACTGACTGCCATTATTTAAGGCCTGTGGCATGAGACTATGTAATAAGTACCTTTCCCATTTCTGTCTCCCAAGTGGCCACTTGGTTTGAGGGCCTACAAGGTCAGTGTGAGTTGAATTTCCAGTCTGCTGATGTGTGTTGATGTCATGGTTGCTGAGAAACTTGTATTTTCCCCCAGAGATGATTTGATATGCTTTTCTATAGATTCCGAATTCCTGATCTTCCCCCTTCCTCATTTGTGCTAATGTAATGAAAACAGAATTATTTCCTAATGATCAAAAGTCCTAGTTAATTCTCCAGCTGACTGTAATTGTGATTCTCTGATCTCAAAATCCACAGTGAAGTCTGTCAATGGTGGAGCATTCTAACTGGAGCCCAAGACTGCAGTGTGCAGTAGGAGAAATTCAAGTGAAAAGTATTTTAATTCATACTATTACCCACCAACAAAGGAAAGGAAAGTCCTCTTGGGCCTCAGATGCTAACGGGAGCAAGGTTAGTGAACCCCTGTGTTTTTATGTTTTTTCTTTTTCTCTAAAAGTTACCAGCTTTTCAAATTACAAGCCTGCTCAGTCCCCTAACAACCTAGATAGTAGTCTTTCTATAAATAGCTTATATCATTACATTCCTGTTTATTCTCTGTCTAAATGGTTTTGTGCTTCATCCTTGCCTTCTGTTCATAAATTCCTAGGCTCAAAGCCAGCTTTGTATTTTCATCCTTTGGCATAAGCAGAGTATAGAGTGGAAATGAAGAGGATGAAAGCAGTGATTCCCTCTCTATACCCACCAACAAGTGCCCTATCCCCATGGCCCCAAGGGGCCACAATAAATGAACCTTTAGTCAAGGATGTGAATGAGCTAGGTAAATTATTATAGAACCTTAGATAAATATACATGTATATGCATATATGAGTATTTATTTGCATGTGTGTATATTTACATATATTCATGCATGTATGTGCATATGTACATGCATATATGTGCATATGTACATGCATATATGTTCATTCATATTCTTTAACTAAGATTATGTCAAAAACTTAGTAAAAGGTAAGGAAGACAATGAGTGCCATCTCGTGGAAATACTAACCACTACATTTCCCAAATTGTCTCTACAACAAACCTTTTTTAAAATGCCAAACCAATATTCCTGGGAGTAAAGATTTTCTTCCTATCTTTCCAAGTTGTTCATCCAAATTATAACGTGTCTGCTACGTACACAGTGTCACAGTCCAGTGTGCCAGGGTACACCTTACGGAATGGACCGTGTTCCCGGTGATGGGAACTGTGATGACTCAGGAGAAAGTGCTCTCATTACTCACTCCAGCTCAGGTGTAAGTCTCAAAAGTCATGATAATAAGTGGCAAAGATGATAACTCTAGGGCTCACAGTGTTCTATACATGACATGGTCTTGTGACCAGTTGATGTTGATGCAGCCAACTTTTTCCACTATGTAAAAGTGAAAAGTGAAAGTGAAAGTCTCTCAGGCAAGTCAGACTCTTTGTGACCCCATGGACAATACTGTTGGAATTCTCCAGGCCAGAATACTGGAATGGGTAGCCTTTCACTTCTCCAGGAGATCTTCCCAACCCAGGGATTGAACCCAGGTCTCCCGCACTGCAGGCAGATTCTTTACCAGCTGAACCACAAGGGAAGACCAAGAATACTGGGGTGGGTAGCCTATCCCTTCTTCAGCAGATCTTCCAGACCTAGAAATAGAACTGAGGTCTCCTGCATTGCAGGCAGATTCTTTACCAACTGAGCTATGAGAGACGCCCAATCATCACATTATTCACACTCTGCTCACAAGCAAAACTCAACTGATCTATCCTAAGACAAATATTTTTAATTTCAATAAACTGACATTACAATATAGTAGCCTAGCTGCAGGTATAGTACTACAAACAGTTGTAACCAGTGACCTGCAACACAGACGTACATGAAATGCCTGCTCATACTTGTCATATCCAGATATGCATAAGAAGGTGAACTGACTTCTGCCTGGTGCAAACACGACCAGGGACAAGGCTTTCTTTCCAGGGGAGTGTGAGAGTCAATGGTGAAGCAGGGTTTCTGTCAAACATGTGAGCATGATTAACTAATAGGAGCTCAACACTCAGCAGAAGAAAGTGTTTTTGTAGCTATTACACAAACAGGAAATGCAGAAGGGTAGCTGCATCAGAGCTTATGGCAATGAGTGAAAAAAGAGCACTAATATTAAAGTTGCTAAGATCTACCCTTTCATTCACTCAGTAACAAATATTATAAAATGCTATGTGTGTAGTCTGTATGACAGATAATGCAAGAGATCAATCCAGGCAAGAACTAACAAAGTTCCCTACCTTAAAGGGGCTTCCATTCTAGCTGGGATTACTGACAATAAATAAGTGAAACATTCTGTTTGTTTGAGGATGACAGGAACTAAGGAGAAAAGTAAAGCAAAGAAGAGGAGAGAAAACCTTGAGGGGCAGAGTGTTGCAATTTTATGTAAGGTGGCCAGGGAAGGCCTTCTGAGATTAGGAAATTTGTGTGAAGCTTGAAGGATAAAAGAGAGCAAGGTCTGCAGGAATGTGGGGCAAAAAGCCAAGAGCCTGAGGCAGGCCAAGAAATAGATTTCCCAGCATCAGGTGCTAGGTTTGGTTCTTTTTCACATTATATCCTCTCTACAGCCCTGATAGAAATCCCCTTTGACAGCGAAACATCCATTACACCGGGAGACTGCCCAATGTGCCCAAGCTGGTACTTGGTAGAATTAGGTCAGAACCCAGCTTAGCCCTGGGCTAGATGTGTTTTTACCCACTAAACCTAGTAGCTGATCAAATGGGTCTCTTTTGGAGTTTAGGGAATAGGAGCTGTGGCAGGATCATAAAGGAAGGATGTTGCTAGGGCCAGAGCCTAGAAACATCTATGATGTTATTGTTGTTGTTTTGTAAAAATACAATTGGTACTTTTCATACAGACTATGTTCTCGTCATAAGTCCAAGGAATGGAATATTACTGTGTGACCGACATCTGATACTCCACATGTTCATATTTAAATTAGACCTTATAAATAAAATCAAATATTCTAACCCCATATGGATCGGTAATTTCAATTACCAATCAAGTGATCCTCCACCTGGGTTCGTGTAGAGTTATTTGAATGGAAGGAATGAGGATATTAAAGTGAGTGTGTGCCTACCAGACTAAAGGAATTGACCCTTGTCCCTCCATATCACAGTTTGGGTTTTAGCTTGATGTTCAATGTATAGAAGAAATAGATCACAGCTCTAGAGCGCATGCTCAGAGTAGAGATGCTCCAGAGTAGCACGTGGGCTCTGTACTCTGTTCAGGATAGGAGATAGAGCCTCACACACATCTCAGACACCAGGTAGTTGGCATGGGGGACAGGGAGCACGACCACAGGCCAGCACAGCCTGCAGCCTGTCCTGTCTCCCAGGACGGATTTCTTTTGCCCGGGGCTGGAACAATCAGGGCAAAGTAGTGGCTGCAGTAGACTGCTCACCTGGTGTTGGTGCTGCCCGGTGTGGATGGCCCCCATTACACAGCTCTTCTTCTCCCCTAGATCAGCCTGCCCACTGTGAGTGGGAGGACACAAACTGGAACTGCTTAAATGTAGATGGGGTTTCCTGGGTGGCACAGTGGTAAAGTATCTACCTGCCAATACAGGAGAGGCAGTTTAGATTCCTGGGTGAGGAAGATCCCTTGGAGTCAAATGGCAATCTACTGTAGTATTCTTGCCTGGAAAATCCCATGGACAGAGGAGCTTGGTGAGCTACAGTCCACGTGGTCGCAAAGAGTTGGACACAATGAAAGACAGCACAGACATGCAAACGCAAATGAGGTTATTTTTTCACATTATGGGTCCCATTACTCTTTAGAAAACACTTTAAGATTTTACTTCCCTGGGATTTTAGAAACACTTTAAGATTTTACTTAAAAACACTCTAAGATTTTACTACCCTGAGAGTGTCACCAGGCTGGCCATCAAGGGGGACTTGAGAACTCGCCTGCTGACCCAGTTACAACCCAAATCATCACCGGTGAGAGTCAGTTCTCCTCCAAAGTCTTTTTGAGAAAATTTGACAACACTTTTGATCCCCATTTCGATAAGTAACAATAATAAAAACACTTTTGGAACATTTTTTACCCCTCTTGTCCTTTAAAGTTTTTTTCCCCCCATTTTCAAAAGAAACTATAGCTTCCGAAGTTAATTCACTGACTGCTTGAAAACTATTCAGTTGTCCTGAAGAATCTGGTGTCAGTTCACAATAAGATCTAGAAATCACATTTTATACATTTTGTTCTAAAAAGTGATAGATGTTAGATACATCCTGTGCTGTCTTGGCCTTTTTCTTTGACTTTGTTTGTCTTGGTTCTCTTATCTCATTGACTTCTATCTCTTATAGGTAGAATCTGTCATTATATAAAGAATCAGTGCTGATTTAAATGTCCATATGCAATTTTAGCTCAGGAGAATCTGCCATAAGCATGGCTGTACCAGGTGGTTTGTTTGCAGAAGGGAAGCAGCAGGGGCAGGGGAAGTGAGGGAAGGGGAGCCGAGGCCATACAAGAAAGTGACTGGGTGACATGGGCAGGACAGGAAGTGAGCTGCCTCGGGGTGGGATGTCCACAGAGGCTGCCTTTGGCCCAGCACAAGCTGAAGGGGCTTCTTTAACCTCCTCTTCTGGGTGATGTGCCTTCCTGCCCCCTCCCCGAGTCCTGCTTTCTTCAGGATCTTTCTTTCTCTCTCAAAGTTTTCAGATGAAAGATGGTACTCACAACAGCTATCCTTACTTGAGCATGTGTGGTGGTTAATCCTTTTAAAAATCCAGCTTTGGCCATATAAAAAAAGTGCAGAGAGATTAAGAGATTGGTCCTATGTTACACAATTTGTAAGTGGCAGAGCTGGGAATGAATCCCAAATTGGGCAGACTCTGAGCTCATCTTTCTTCTGTTCTCTGTGACCACTCTGTGCCTGTTCTAGAATGACTGCATTTTGATTGTGATCATATTCAAAGGGTCCAATGAGTTCCAAACTTGAACTTCCAGACACTTTCAGAAGCTAGAGAGGATGGGAGTAAAACAGCAGTGCCTTTTAGAGGGTCTCCTCAGTGTCTGTCCCTAAGGCAGCATATGGCCCTGTGTGTATCAGTTCTACTAGCGCTTAAAGACCACATCTGCCAAGCTCTGTGTGAGGCTCTGGAAATGATAACAACTTCCCTTCTCTTGCCCTCAATAACCTATCCTTTTCTGGAAAGTTCAAGTTGTCGAGCAATGTCTCCAGGATTATTATTTTTTTTTCTTGTTAAAAGTAATTCTGATCTCACTCACCTTAGCGCAATTCTATGGTATCGGTTACTAGAGATATTTAAAATTTTCATTCCCATGCTCAATATTGACTCCATTTTTCAAATTTAGAGTTGATCTGTTCATCAATTAGAAAACAGTAAACATCTAGAGTATTTAGTATGCTTGGTATTAAGCTTATACTGAAGTAAATGACCTGAAAGAGTCTAAAATTTGTCACCAAATGAAACTGGTAGAGGCCTGGCCAAGTTACAACCTTTTTCATTCTAGGTTATTACATGATATTGAATGTAGTTCCCTGTGCTATACAGTAGGCCCCTATTATTTATCTGTTTTATATATAATAATGTATATTTGTAAATCCAATATTCCTAATTTATCCTTCCCCTCTCTCCCACTTTGGTAGCCATAAGATTGTTTTCTATGTCTGTGAGTTTGTTTTGGTTTTATAAATAAGTTCATTCATATCACTTTTTTAGATTCCACAAATAAGTGATAGCATATGATATTTGTCTTTGTCTGACTTTTGTCAGTTAATATTTTCTCAGCTTTTTGAGGTGTTTTTTGATCTTGGTGATAGTGGGGAAGATTCTGGCACTGATGAAAAAAACAGTCATGTGATGAAAAATTGAAGTTAAGAGGCAGGTGCATAGTGGCTTATTCTGCTGTTTTATATGTTTTCATATGCATGAAATTTTCCAAATTAAAAATATTACCCATGTATTATCTTTTTGTTTATACCCAGGCTTAGCCATCTCATCTAACAATACAGCAAAAACTTTGCCCAATGTTTTGCTGAAATCTAAATAACCTTGGTCAAGAACATTCCTCTCAGTTACTTGTCTGGCAAATCTTCAGAATTCCCTCCAAAACTGGAATTAATCATTAAAAAGTTGAATGAAAAGAAACTTTAAAAAATTATCAAAGTCTCTGTTTGGCTTCCAATCTTGGCCATAACTTTGTCACATATAGCAAACAGTATTCTTGTGTTATGTTATCACTGCTATAGCATCAGAGTTGTACATTTTTGTATATTTGGGAACCTTAGTTATTTTCTGAGTCAAGGATGAGACAGCTCATTCATCTATGAAGAGAACTAAAGGTCACTGGGTACAAAGACATCAATGGAAATACAATAAGAAGGAGTCGTATTTACCAGAATTCCTCTAGGGGAAAAGAGTTGCAAGAAGTACTCTGATAAGACTCTGGGGATGAGAATAAAGACTTCCAAGACTTGTGCTCAGGTTACAAGAAAAAAAATCTCTAACCTGATTCTGAGGTTAGTGGGTCAGTTAAGGGTGAGGAGATGTACAACAGTGTTAAGTTCATCAGGGATGAGGACTGAATTAGTCAGAACAACTCAACACAGCTGGTGCACCCCTCCTTCTCTACCTGACCCCACAGAATGTATAACTTCTCTATAGGTGTCAAACAAATATATTTAAACCATCAGTTTGAAAGGGCAGCAAATTATTAAGTCAATCTTGGGTCTCAGAATTTAATCTGCAGAAAATTAAAATGATAACCAGATTATTAGAAAGAAGAAGAACATGTTACTGATGCTTTTCTAGAGATTCACTATCAGGATGATTTCACCTAATTTTGCTTTAGGAATTGTAAATGTTACAGGTTCAGAGAGGAACCTCAGGTAGGAGAGGAAAACGCACAACTAAGAAGAAGTGAAATGCCCAAGAAAATGGACCGAGTCACACATAGCTCAGAAACCCAGACACCCCCAGGGCAAAGAGAGAGTCGTCCAGGAGGACTTTATCCACCCATTGTAGCCAAAGGACTGAAGTATTAGTAGCTACGAGGTGTTTCCACTCATTTTCGTGGGCACTGTGAACACAGTTGCTGTAGGTACAGAGAACATGAAATTCATCTAACTAGCTCTGGGTTAAGAAAAGAGCAGGTATAGTCATGAGAATGGTTAGAAATGCCTAAAGAACTTCTTTTAGGGTGTATCGTCCAGAACACAAAAATGTGAGACATGACCTTGATAGACCCCCACATCTCTCTCATCAGGCCTTGAAAATTAGTCTCCTCTTGTTAAATAGGAAAAGTTACTGTTAAATAGTTAATGAAGGCCAGGGAATCTGAACAGATAAGAGCCAGATCTGTGCAGACTGCATTTGGGACAAACCCAAATCCTCTTATCTCTTCTCAGAAAGTCAGCTGTTCAGAAGATATTGCTTTAAGGAGAGGGAGGACAGGAACAGAAGCACAGATGAGGAGACCCACTGAAGGAACGCAGACCCTATGAAGAGGTGATGCTCTGCTGCTTCGTGGGGGGATACAATGGCATGCTGTATTTTTCCCTTCAATTCAACACACTGATGCCCTGTATAACTTTAAAACATGTACACTGTTTTGGATGCATTATAAAATTCCTACTTTCTTTTTACTGCTTGCACTGCTGTGTGATCTATATTGTTCTATACCCAAGTGACTCATTGTCCTCAGGAAATGTTCTGAGCTGAGAGAAACCCAGGAGGAAATGGAGAGGAGGTGAAGCTTTCTTTCTTGAAGGCATTCAGCTATCATGTCTTTGGGCTCAGGGTTATTGAAAGGCAGACAGTAATGAAGCTATCTTGCTCCACTTTGACTCCATCACCCTCTCCCACCCCACCTTTTATGTCTCTCTCTTGAAGCAAAGTTATCCAAACCTGTCTAATTCCCTGAAAGCTCTATCAACACAGGTCCAGATCTCCTGTCGACTAAAAAGATGCACTTGAGAGTCCCTTAAGACTGCAAGGAGATCCAACCAGTCCATTCTGAAGGAGATCAGCCCTGGGATTTCTTTGGAAGGAATGATGCTAAGGCTGAAACTCCAGTACTTTGGCCATTTCATACGAAGAGTTGACTCATTGGAAAAGACTCTGATGCTGGGAGGGATTGGGAGTAGGAGAAGGGGACGACAGAGAATGAGATGGCTGGATGGCATCACTGACTCAATGGACGTGAGTCTGAGTGAACTCCGGGAGTTGGTGATGGACGGGGAGGCCAGGCGTGCTGCGATTCATGGGGTTGCAAAGAGTCGACACGACTGAGCGACTGAACTGAAACTGAACTGAAAAAGATGTACGATGTGAGAGTTGCAAGTTTTATTTGGCACACAGTGAAGACAGGCAGCCCAGGAAACAACCTCAGAGAGCTCTGAGAGACTGCTCCAAAGAGGCCGCGAGAGAAGGTCAACACATAAGATATTGGTGAAATGGTACTTCAGTGCAGTCAGACACTTACTTTACAAGGTTTTCTGCAGGGAGTTGATGTCACCATGAAGGGATTTAGTGTTTTTCTAGATATGAAGAGATGCAAGGATTTGGGATCATGAAATCAGTTCCTAAAAATACCTAACTAGCCAAAGCCCTGTTCCACCCGTTTCCCTGGAGCCCAGAGTGCCTCACTCTCCACCCTGAATCCCACTTAGAGGGTGCTGAAGCTCAGCAGCTGCAGTCACACAGGGTTCAGTCTCCACAGAGGCAGACGTCAGATGCCCTTGTTGTTCAGTCGCTGACAAAGGTTCTCAGCAAGTGCCATTTTGTAGTTGACACTCCTTCCATGAACGCTTTCCCATCCTTCCTTGACAATATTTCCCTCCCATTCACTGGGGGTCAGATGGTAAAAAATGCCTCCTGCCACTGCTACTTCGCTGACTGTTCAAAATGTAAGCTCCTCTTCCTCTCCCCCATCTTTTCATCCCCAAAGGATCCCATGGTGTTCTTTCTATTACCTCGCTTTTCTCTTCTGCCCTCCCTCTCCAGCTTTTATTCTGTGTCCTCTCTTATGCTATATCCACAACTCCCCTTTCCCTGAGCTCTTTCACTGAACATCCCTCCCACATCCTTCCTTAGCTAGGGTTTGACTGTGAGGATATTTTTCCCCACCAAGTGGAGGTAGCCCAGTTCCCCAGATCCAGTGACCTGGGTAGTGGACTTCTCATTCTCAAGACTGCTTTCAGGCAGGAGTCCTTCTCTGTTATCTAAAAAGCCTTGCTCTTTGGAGGCTTGGGACATCCAACTAAATCCCCATCCTGCTTTATCTCACTCCTTTACAAAATTCCTCCATCTCCTCCTCATTCTTGGGAAGCACCTGGTTTATAGCTTTGTTCTCTATCGTGGGTTACTTTTTCTGTTCGCATGGATTACTCATGCAACCCCCTGGTCTCTTGGATTTTTGATCTTCTCAGATTCAATCACCTTCCATTTTCTACTCCAGCTCCTCATTCTTAGGGTCCCACACTTACCAAAACCCTTCTCTGATCACAGTGACCTCTGCCTTCAGCCTTCGCAACCTATGTGGTGCTTGTCATTCAGTTGCTGTGTCATGTCTGACTCTTTGAGACCCCACGGATTATAGCCTGGCAGTCTTTTTATGTCCATGCGTAGCATCCTCCATTAGCAACAACATTCACCAGAATAGTACATTTCTAACAAGGATAAACCATATCGACACATCATTACCCAAAGTTCATTGCTTACCTTAGGGTTCACTGTTGGTGTCGTACCTTCCATGGGCTAGGACTAATGTAGAGTGACTTGTATCCTTCATTATAATATGATATAGAGTATTTTCACTGCCCTCAAACCCTCTGTGTTCTGCCCTCCTCTAACTCAAGAATCAGTTTTAGTTCTTGTATGCGATTTCACTCATGTGATAAACATGAATTTAAGCTACTTCCTTCTCTTTTGATGCTTTCAGTCCTTCAGTGTGAAATGGAATAGTTGTCACTACAACCCAAAGTATTGATTATAGTATGCTGATTCTAGGGAAAAATTTAATTTGAAGGCAATTTAAAATTTTTATTTTTAGAGTTAGATTGTCCCTCTGATTCATTTTATAGGAATAAATCCTAAAATCGATTTTCTGCATACTTTGATATATTTTATTCCCTATATTTGGAACATAAACATAAAGTTAGTGTGTATTGCTGTTTGAGAATAATCCTTTGCTTCAATTCCTTGACTAGAGACTTAAAAAACCTTTCTCCTTTGTATTACCTGAACAAAATACACCCCAATCTCTTGTTAAATAACTAGAATAGAATCTACATCACTGACTTAAAACAGTTGATGTGGATCTTCTCCATTATTAATTTAGTGATCAAGATTGATACTTTTTCTCAAACTTCAATTTGTTTGCAACAATTCAAAAATGATAATGATTGTTCCTGTGCTAACCGTTATATCTCACTACAACTCCAGGATTATCTCCCTATTGAATATGAATCAATGGAGAGAAAATGAGAAATGCAAAAAATCACAAAATAGTAGCTTGGCTGAGATTTAAAAACAGGGTCATCAGTAACTCAACACTGAACATTACCGTGTACAAGAAGTCAGGTTAAAAACAAAACCAAACCCAAATGTGGTTTCTTGCATGTTTCAAACCCCTTTATTTCCTGCCTATGCCTACCAAGTCCTACCTATCTATCAAGTTCCACTGAGTTGATTGGTTCTGCCGGGTCACATAGATAATTCCTAGCTAAAGAATGACTTTTGGGGGTTGGGACAGGTCAGTTTTAACAAATAAGAGATGAGGTCATGGTTGAAGAGCCAGTGATGCGTGGGCTGAATTTCCTAAGAGGCATGTATGCTCTCTACCCGGTAGGGAAGTTCTAAACTGGGCCCAGTTTGTGAAAGGTGGAAGGAGCTGAAAAATATGCCGGATGGACTGATAAACGCCAAAGGCTGCGTCATCTTCCCAGGAAAGAGGAAGTTAAGATAATGCACGAACACAAGATCCCTGACTGTAAAACACATTTTTGCTTAACAAGAAAGGCTGGGAAAAGAAATGCCATACTATTGAATTTCATTTGTTTTGTAGCAGAGAAAAAGCATTCAAGTAAGCATTTATTAAATTAATCACGTGAGTTAGAGCTATGAAACATGATTTGTATCAGAATGTAATCAGATGGCAGACTGTCTCATTAAAACAAAAAAGTCTTTATTCTGATGCCATGATTTTTAAACAATATCAGGGATCTTAAATTCGAATTCAGAGGCCCTTGCAGAAGGGATATAATACATCATTATCTGCCTCTAAACTCTTGTAGGCCAAATCCCTCACCTCGCTCCCAGAGCTGTTTTTCTGAAACACAGGTCAGCCTGAGTAACTTTCCTCCTCAAAAACCTACACGGTTTCCCACTGCTTTGGGAATAAATTTCTAGCACAATGTTCCAAATTCTCTATAATAGAGCAACTTTTTGCCTCCCTTGGTTCATCACCCAGAGGCTCTCTGAATTAATCATTTACCTCCCTCCAGAGCCTTGCTCAGCCTGTTCCTGTAGCTTGTTTTGCCTTCCTCCTTGCTCTGCATTTTAAGATGTGTTAGTCTTCACTCTACTACACCTTCCCCTTGAAGCCTCTATTAACGCTCCAGTGTGAAGGGTCCAGTCCCTCTCTGGAATGTCCAAGCTTTGTCACACTCACACAGCTGCTACACTGCTTTGTGTGGTTGCTATCTGAACTCTTCCTAAGCTTCCCTGCATTTTAAAAATATATATAGTAATTGTTTAAATTTTTGGCTGCACAGAGTCTTCCTTCCTTTGTCTAGCTGCAGTGAGCAGGGGTTACTCTTTAGTTGAGGGGTGTGGGCTTATTGTGGTGGCCTGTCTTGTTGCAGAGCACAGACTTTAGATGTGTGGGCTTCAGCAGTTGCGACTCACGCACGGCCTTAGTTGCCCCATGGCCTGTGGAGTCCTCCTGGACCAGGGATGGAAACCATGTCTCCTGCATTGGCAGGCTGATTTGTAACCAGTGAACCACCAGGGAAGTCCTTTAATACTTCCTTTCACTGTGGCACTGATCTCAAATGTTAGCAAACATCAGAATCACTTGGTGGGCTTTTTGAAATACAGATTGCTAGGACTCCAGCGTTTTTGATTCAGTAGTTCTAGCATGGGATCCAGGAATCCACATGTTAAATAAGTTCCCTGGTGATACTATTGATAAAAATTTAGTAGGTGTTTTATTAAGATGTTTAGCATTGTGTCTAAGAATATAAATGATCATGGTTTTCACTTACACATATGTAAAAGAATGGACTTTATACAATCTCTAAAAGTTAACAAATTTATGTGTTAGTATCATCCAAATAGTTCTGATGTGCACTAGGACCTTCGAAACAGGCTGATAAAGCTCATGACGAACGAAGATCTACCTGTAGGGAATTGAGAGGAAAGTGCAAATTTTCCTCCAAGACTCGTGACAATTAGTTTCTGTTTTACCCACCAGGAAATGGGAGCTCAGAAATGTCCCAGAGCAGAGGTGTAGCAGGACCTGGGCTCTGTCTGGTCTTAATCTCCCGTGCTCATCTGCTGTGAGTTTCCCCCATGGCTCGGTGAGTAAAGAATCCACCTGCCATGCAGGAGACATAGGAGATGTGGATTTCATCCCTGGGTTGGGAAGATCCCCTGGGGGAGGAAATGGCAACCCACTCCAGTATTCTTGCCTGGAAAATCCCATGGACGGAGGAACCTAGCAAGCTGCGGTCTATGGGGTGAAGCATGGCTGAGTGAATGAGTACGTATTGCACGCTCATCTGCTGCGCTTCCAGCTCCCCACCAGAAACAGCACCGCCTTTGAAAGAAAATATTAAAGTCAAGCTCAGGACATGGCGTGAGTGCTCGGTCATTTCAGTCATGTCCGACTCTTTGCAACCCTATGGATTCAGGATCTCGAGCAAAAAAGTCCCTGTTTATTTTAAATGAGTTGTAATGAGTACGTATATGGCACCAAGCACATGTTCTCTTCCCCCTCAGTATTCCCTGGAGGCATAGACTCTACTCTTCCATGTCTTTTAAGTCAGGACATCCAATTGCCTGGTCATGACCTAAGTCTCAGTGGTATTAACATTTTCTTTCTATTTTTGGGGTAAATGTACACATGGCTCTTTTTCTTTCTTTGGGGAAATCTGAGAGATTAGAGCTACTGCCACCCAGAGGTTGGAATAAGTCAGTGAAATTGATGATCTACCAAAGAATGAGTGTATATGTGGATGTAGGGAGCAAAGTTTCATGAGAGAGTTATGAGTTCCTAAACATTATCTGGCTGCTTTCAAAGATTAAAAAAAAAAAAAAACCTAGACAGATGTGTTTCCTTTATGACAATCAAATGGGGGTATTCCTGAGCTCAGACAATCTTCTATTGTAGAGGTGGTACATATTGGAGATGGTTCAGGTTGGAGTCAGTACAGGTTGGAGGAGGTACGGGGTAGACTTGTCTCTGGAGCAGGAGCTTCAGCATCATCTAGGAACATATTCCAAATGTAAGTTCTCAGGGTTCACACCAACATGCTGAAACAGAAATTCTGGGGGTAGTGCCCAGAAATCTGTATTTTAGCAAGCCCTTCAGGTGATTCTGATTCAGGCTAAAGTTTAAGAATAACTGCTTAAGAATAACTGCTAGTGTTTAGCTATCAGTAAATTAGGCTGCCCCCCCAAACTATAATTTTTTTTTTCAATGACTGTCACCGAGTCATAAGCAAGCTGCACTTTGGAATAAATTCTCTAGATACTCCAAAGTGGGTTTTGATAAGGAAGATCATTTTTGGAGAGATTTTAGGAAAACGTAAAAGCTTCTGTATTTTCCCTTGTGTGTTTGTTATTTTAAAATTTTGTTTTGCATTGACTGTGCATTTGAGAACCGACATTTAAATTATAGTGTGGAAAAAGGCTTTGCTATGGAAGTTTATAGCTGAAAGTTCACTTGAAATGTTGTCAGATCAAGTCCTTAGAGTTGAGCTAAGAGGCTTAGAAGGTTTCCATGCCTCCCTGAATCGCACAGCACTGTTAATCCTACTGCTTTCTCTCTGTCCTCCATGAGGCACTCTACTTTCACTGGGTTTGCACATAAGTAAAGGTGATATAAAAATAGTAGTAGTAGTAATGATAAGTAAATAGTACCTTTCATTTACTTTGGCCATCATATACCATACCTCTATAAATCAATGTCTAGATACAATACTTCCATACAATAGTCCAGAATGTCTCTCTCTTTGGGTCTTTATAATATTTAATTCAATTTTATAATTGTTTTGCAATTACGAACTTTTCTTTGCGACTGAGAACATTTAAGAGTTCTGGTCTTGAAGTAGTCACACACAGTATACATACCTCGTCATTTTGCATCTAATTGTAGAAGACCCCCAGGAATTTTTAGGGTTTCCATAGAGCCCGAATTAAGCATTTCTGCTTAAAGAAGCTCACTTTAAAACCGTGGATGAAGAAATATCCTTCCAATTATTATTTTTAGCTAAAGATTTTCTTTAGAAGACTACTTTGCTTTACCACAAATCCCATATAAATAATCGGCACCTGGTTTTCCCCACCTTCACCTTCGTTGTCCCAAACTCAGCCCTGCAATTGTACACATGCAGAGTCTAAGGGGTGAATCCTCCAGTTTGCCTTCCATAGACATTCTCTCTCCTTCTCCACAAGGACCCCCGCCCTGCCACCCTCCACTGGCACTGTCAGTATTATTGGAGGGTGGGGGCAAGTTCTGGAGGCAATTTTTATATGCTTCACTGTATCAGGATGGGCTTCCCAGGTGGCTCAGAGGGTAAAGAATCCGCCTGCAATGCAGGAGACACAGGAGACGCGAGTTCAATCCCTGGGTCAGGAAGATCCCCTGCAGAAGGAAATGGCAACCCATTCCAGCATTCTTGGCTGAAAAATCCCATGGACAGAGGAGCCTGGCAGGCTACAGTCAAGGGTCAAAAAGGTTCGGATACAATGGAATGACTAAGCACACCATAGATAAGCAGAACATACAACTCACAACTGTGTGCTAGACATGCAGATGCCACCAAAATTTTATGCACATTTGGAGAGCTTGCTTATTTTAGGATTTTGTTCAGAAATGAGTGCCTGGAGCTTCTGTTTCTGTCTCTCCTCTGTGGCTCTGTCTCTCCGAATGATGAAATTCCCAACCAGCAGCCACAGAGAGCAGATTAGTTTAAAATTTGTTCTAGTAAAGAAGCTGGTCCAATCAAAGTGCCAAAGGACATGCCACAACAGATTTACAGTTTGCACAATAAATAAAGAGCCAAAGAGCCCAAAGGGAGGCGAGAGCCGAGGATGCCCTGGAGGGCCCAGGACTGAGGCAGCCACAGAGTCGGTCGACACTGAGGCAGTTACAGCGCCAACAACCTCTGTTAGGTACACAGACATTTGGAAACAAGACAGTGGCTTCCCTGGTGGCTCAGAAGGTAAGGAATCTGCCTCCAGTGAGAGAGACCCGGGTTGCATCCTTGGGTTGGGAAGACCCCCTGGAGAAGAGAATGGCTACTGACTCCAGTGTTCTTGCCTAGAGAATCCCAAGGACAGAGGAGCCTGGCAGGCTATCGTCCATGGGGTCACAAAGAGTCGGACACAACTGGTGACTAACACTTGGTTCACATGATAAGGCGGCCCCGGGTAAGCATGGGACACTGTTCCTTAGGTGTTAGTTACTCTAGAATTCACTGGCATAGATGACTGATTGACCACATAAGCCACAAAGAAAAATTTGAGATTCATCATGGTTCCAGGCATTTAAATTGGGGTTGATCAGTTAAATGGAGGGGCATGCAGACAGTGGGGCTCAGCTGAGAGAAGTACATCGGGTAGGTTGTGCCAGTGGATGGGGTAAATGGCAGGGACAGGAGGACTTAGAAGATCCAAAGGCTGGGTAGAATTTCATAAATTGGGTTTATTTATTTTTTTCTTAATATGCTCTGCAATTTTCTTAACCAGTTAAGAAGAAAGGTTCATTACTGTCTAGACTGAAAAAAAAATCTGGCCCTATTTTAAATCCTTTTGTGAAAAGCTCAGCATGACCTACGGATGACAAGTGACCGTGTAAAATGGGATCCTAAATAAACAGTTAATCCTTGAAATATGCAATTTATCTTAAAATCTTATTGAATCTAGCATATTGGTTTTCAAAAGGGCCTTCTTTTAAGTTGAACCAGCATCTCATAAAATGTCGTGAGTTTTGCAGTCGATAAGCTTCAAAACATATGTTTGGGATAACGATGTAGAGCGAATGTGTTCATTATTCATGACAACAGTACACACACCATTTTAATCTTCGTTATCCTCTGTAGACAATAGCTAATTTATCTGCAGCAGGACTCTGAGCAGTGCAGTGTTATTTCTGTTATTCAGTAGGCAGAGGGATTAATGCAAGGTGAAAGACCTTGATTCTCCAAGGTCCTATTTCTCAGCACTGATCCAGCAGAAATATCGAAGATAAACTGTTGACTGTCAGCAAACAGAAAGGTAGAATGTTTGCCAGTTTGATTGGAAAGCTGTGCTGGTGTTTACTTACCCTAGAAGGCTTAAATGGAGCAAGAATTTGAAACGCTTAAGAGCCCATATGCATTTCTACCTAAATGCTCCAGTTACAATTGCAGACTCTTTGCTACCTGTGGGTTCCCCATGTCCTTCCCGCTAGGGAGACAGAGGCAGTTTTGCTTGGCTGTCCTTAGAGCATCCTCTTTCTGACTCATTAGAATGGGACTTCCTCAAAGTGAGCAATTTCACCATCAGGCAAGTCTGCAATGCTTTCTCTTTCAGTAGCAAACAACCTTTAGCTATTCTTCCTACCCCTGCCCCCTGTTACCCCACCTCACATGTGAATCTCTTTTGTCAAGTACATTCACAGCTATGGGAGAACAGCTGGCTAGCTTTCTGGCTTCCTAGGACCAATATAACTCTACTGCCCTTTCTTGATTTTTTTTTTTTTTTGACGTTTTTATTCAATTTGCCTAAAAGTAGTTCTGATGAAGTTAACCAGAAGTTAATTTTAGAGGATCTGGTAGCACCAAAGGTTATTTTAAGATGGTGTAACTCTTGATCCTCCATGGTGCTGGATCTTTCTTTTGATGTTTTCCTGTCTTGGTGAATCCAGCCTCAAAATAAGGGGTCTCGAGTAGTTGTAGTTCACACCGTTTCACTACGTACTAATTAGGCAAATTTGGAAATTTGAGCAAATTGTCTTGTTTAAATTTTAGTTTCGTCATCTATAAAATGGGAGCCATTATACAAGGCACTTACATAATACCTATCTCATACCAAGCATTAAAAAACTGTGAACTACTATTTATTATTTGAGCAATCGTAACTTAAGAATTAAATGCACAAAAGAAGTTGGACCTTTTTATCAGGCTAATGGAGTCCTTTGAAGCTTTTTGAAAAATGTTTATAATTTGTTTTGTTTCTTACTCCTAGAAAGAAAAATAGACCCTTCCTTAAGAACAAAGAAATGGCTTACCTGTGGCTCCCTGGAACCATTTAAATTTTGTTAACAGCAGCAAACCAGCATCTCTCCAGCTTTATGCCAGCTTTGCCTGTTCTTACTCCCTTTTCCAAATTTCCTCTTCAGAAGAACAACTGACACTTTCCTACATCTTCTTCTCCTCCATATTTCAAAGTCATCCCTCTGGATGATCCCGACCTTTGTCACCATGCTCTTTCTGCTATTTCTTTTGAGTCCACATAGTTTCAGAAAGCTAGACAGAGATAAAAATGAAGCAGATCTGCCCACAGGAGTTTATAACAATGATTAGGAGAGGGGGGCACTGCAGGGGGGAATAGTTCATCTTGATCCTAACAAAGGAGAGAAGATCTTTAAAAGAGAGAGTGACTTACATTTAGTTTAATTCTCCTTGGCTTTTCTTCTTTTCCTCTTCAGAACAGTTCTTGTCTGAGTTATTTCTCCTGAGATGGTGTGAGCAGAGGTGCACAACGATAGTGAAACTTTTATTAATTCTGGCTCAGTCCCAACCACAGAGCAAAAGACTCCTTCAAATCTAGGAAGCAGTCAGTGGTTGGAAAAAGTAGAGATATAAGCACCAGGAGAAGAGGGGAGATGGACAGTTAGTATGGACAGCCCGCAGAGAACACAGCAAAGTCGTCTCAGAGTGGTACCTCTCAGAGCTGTCTAGTCAGAGCCAGGAACCCCATCCCTTTCCACAAGTGATGTTTACTCCCCTGTGACAAGCTGATGGAGTAGCCTATCGGAGAATCTTTTGTAGTCTTTTCCACTCCCAAGTAGAATACAGGAATTGCCATACTGTTCTCAAGTCCAAATTAATAAAAAGGTTGCATGTGAAATGGACTGAATACTTCACCAACTGATGACCCACAGTTGGACAGTATATAAGAAAAGTCTGGAGTAAGTGGTTGCTTTGGGAAAGGTCGTTTTCTTGGGAACAGTTCCTATTTGGGGACATATTTTGGCAATATCATTTGAATAAAACATTAATATTTAACACCCACAAAAGTCTCCATAGATATGTATACATAGTTTAAAGTAGGCATAGAATTTTCCTGAAGTTCTGATGTTTTTTCCCGTATTTTACTCTTTGTGGGTCAAAGAAATAAACAAATGAACAAAATAATCTGCTTGAAAAATGGCTAATCTCATAAAGCATTCTAAAAATATTTATAAAATTAAGACAACTATTGCGGATTCTATCATCTTGTATGTCTTTCTTTTCTTATATGTTAACAAAGACACAGTGGAGATTCTGGCTTGGGGACATTCGGTGTTTCTCTCTGCTTACAAGATCCTGTCTTGATTCTTTCAAAGGCAGAAAATAATTCTTTTAGGTTGACTCTGAGCCCAGGTACCTATATTTACTCTTTTATATGCTCTATAAAATGTTTCTCTTTCTCTTATTCTTTTTGTACGTACATGTAAGGGCCACTTTCTTCTGTGGGAAAGAATAACTCCATATACAATCCTGAGTCAGTTATTATAAGTCTGAAACCCAACACTGTATCATTTTTACTGATACTTCAACCACTTACCATCTTTATGGTGGCCAATTCCAATTAATGTTTTATCTCCATGAAAATGCAAAGGCATATAAGCCTAGACACTGGCTTTAACTTAAGGCCTTATTTGGTTGATTTTCCTAAGATATCATGTAGCAAGATTTCCACTCCTCCTGCCTCCTCCAGTCCCTCTCAGAACAACTGAGAAAGATCTGAAAGCTGAAAGAGTGATCACGTTTTGATCAGGTATGATTTAAATCTTTGTCTGAGTCTGAATGAACATTGGGAAGCAGGAATAGCAGAGTTTACTGTAAGGCTTGGGGAGTGCTGAATTGTTCTCCATAAAAGTGAGAGGAAGTTAATCTTTGTGTTCACATGAGGACGAATACAGAGAAGCTGGGGTGGGTGAGGCTAGGGACATGGGAGCAAGACAAGTGACTTTTAGGCTAGAAATCGCTTTTATTCGATTCTAGATTTTTGGTGAAGAGGCAAAATCAGTCTTTTCCTTTCTTTTAACATCTCTTCAGTCCTTCAGTAAAGTCTGATGCCCACTCAGATTTTTTTTTGGAAAGAAATCAAGGGAAGAGACTGAGACTGGACTCAGCCTTTGGGTTGGTGTGGCTCAGGAAACACTGATTCATCTGGGCCAGAAGGCTGGAACCAGGAGTATCCCTCTGAGTGTGAGGCCCAGAAGGAGTTACAGGAGTCTTTAAAAAGACAATACATTTTCTCTGGGTTATGGTATAGGAATTGGGGCCAATTTTACCAACATCTTATTGAGGCAGCGTGACCCCAGAGGGAAACTGATTATGAATCTGTGGCCCTGGGTAGATTTGAAGCCTGACTACTATTAGCTAGCTAATCCAAAGTTAATATAAAGAGGGTAGAGCTTGTTTTTTTCAATGATAAAATTGGAATAATATTTTTTATAATTCAGTGTCATCAATTGATGCTTAAGATGGTTAAATGGAACACTGTTGAAGAAAGGGATAGTCTCAAAGTAGCACACCCCCATATTACATTTGAATGTAAGGAAAAATGTATCTTCACAATTGAGAACTTACAAACAATCTTATAATTGAGATGTATCCAAGAGATCAAAGTTAAAATGGCCAATGAGAGTGAATGCAATACAGAGATTCGTGGAAGAACACACTTGATTTTGAGAGATGCATGCTGAAGTAGAGGCAAAGTGTCATGTATAACTTACTCTAAAATGTACCCTATTATGCACATGTCTGCCATATGTATACATATATATACACAGGGGCTTCCTTTGTGGTTAAGTGGTAAAGAATCCGCCTGCCGATGCAGGAGATGTGGGTTAAGTCTCTGGGTTGAGAAGATCCCCTGTAGAAGGAAATGGCAACCCTCTCTAGTTTTCCTGCCTGGGAAATCCCATGGGCAGAAGATCCTGGTGGGCTGTAGTTCATGGGGTCATAAAGTGTTAGACGTGACTTAGCAACTAAACAACAACATGTAGTGTTAGCTGCTCAGCCGTGTCCAACTCTGCGACCTCATGTATTGTATAGCCTGCCAGGCTCCACTGTCCACGGGATATTCCAGGCAAGAACACTAGAGTGGGAAGCATTTCTTTCTTCAGGGCATCTTCCTGACCCAGGGATTGAACCCAGGTCTCCCTCATTGCAGCTGGATTCTTTACCACCTGAGCCACCAGGGAAGCCCCTAAACAACAACATATATGCACATAGATAATATGTGTGTGTTTGAGTGTGTTTCTTTCATAAATATATTAGTCTCTCTCCCTCTCTCTCTATATATATCATATAATATCTCATATATATATATCATATAATACATATATGCTGTGCTAGGCTTAGTCGTGTCCAACTCTTTGCGACCCCAGGGACTGCAGCCTGCCAGGCTCCTCTGTCCATGGGGATTCTCTAGGCAGGAATACTGGAGTAGGTTGCCATGCCCTCCTCCAGGGGATCTTCCCACCCCAGGGATCGAACTGAGGTCTCCCGCATTGCAGGCAGATTCTTTACTAACTGAGTCACCAGGAAAGCGAAAGAATACTGAAGTGGGTAGCCTATCCTTTCTCCATGAATCTTCCTGACCCAGGAACCAAACTGGGGTCTCATGCACTGCAGGCGGATTCTTTACTAACTGAGCTGCCAGGGAAGCCCATAATACATATATATACATCTTTCTATATGCATATATGTCATTCTCTCTCGATATATTGCATATTATGTAGATTTAGCATGCAAATTGGGCAAAATGTTAGCAATCAGTGAATATAAGTGAAGAGTATATGTACTTATTTTACTGTTGTCTCAAAACATTTTTCAAAATAAAATGTTAACTGTGTAAATAACTGATGTAAAATACCTAGCATCGCATCAGACATGTGCTTGTTTTGTACTGATTACCTTTTCCCTTTTCTTCCTTTCCCCTCTACTGCATGTGTCCACTTTCCTCCAATTGTGATTAGCCCCCATTATGCTTGTTTAAATAGGTCTAGTTGCAGTACCCTAACATGAAAAGTAGTTTCTGAAAAGGCAAAGGCACAAAAAAGGTAGAGTGCTGTAAAAATGCCCAGAGTAGTGCTAATTGGCAGCTCTGCAAGGTTCTTCTGTTCTCAAAAAGAAGTGTCCCGTGGTGCAGCATGTTAAACACTTGGCATAATTAAGAAATCAGTAGTTTAGAAAAAAGAAAAGATACTCAGAATATAAACATTTTTCAGTACTGAAATAGACCAAACATTTTATTTCAGAGTGCTGATTCAGTAATGCAAAACCAAGGTTATCTTTTCTTAGAGCTTTTCTCCCCAAAGTATTACTGATAGGTGGTAATGCCAGTGGAAATGATGAGCATTTATCTGGAAGTTGCCTCAGGGCCCTGAATTATGCCCACAGTTAATGATATATCATTGAAAGATGTGTCTGCCAAACCCACTGGCCAGCCTCACTAGTGGGTGGTGTTCCGGGGCAGCTTTGCTTTCTCTGTGACAGCTTCAGGTCCTTAAAGTTGGAATGGGTGTAGGGAGAAAATGGAGTCTGAGTGACCCTTTGGGCCAAGATTCTCTTGAATTCCATTTCTTCTCTTGGCCCCTTTGTAAAATGAGTCCCCTGCCTTAAAAAACAAACAAACAAAAAAAAACTACCATTAATCCTTAAACTTCCCTGGTCAAGAGAAGAGAGTGGCAAATTATCTACCACAACTTGCAGAGCAAGGAAACAGGAGGGATCATGGGGAGATTATTTTCTAAAACCGTGCAGTAAAAACTCGGTTCTCTCTAGTTTTCTTTTACTCCACGTATATGAAGCAGTATGTGAAATACAGAAAGATGTGAGGAAGAAAAGCATTTAGGGCATAGTTTCTGCTAACTAAATAATTATGACAGTAACAACAAAAATATATGATTGTGTGACATTGCTGTGCTAACTGAAAATTTCTACCCATGCGTGGGCTGCTATGATTTTATTCATCAAAGTCATCATCATCTTCTTCTTCATCCTCCTCTGTGTTTATATGATAGAATTCTTGGAAACTGAGGAAGAAAGAAGAAACATTATTTACTGTTTGGGAAAACTAATTATAAGTAAATTTTGAGTGAAATCTATCATACTGAAGATTTTTAAAGACATACTTGTGCAAAGGGTGGGACAACTGTCTTCAAAGGGAAGATGTTGCTGGTATGATGAGGAATGAGTTCAGTTCAGTCACCCAGTTGTGTCTGACTCTTTGCAGCCCTATGGACTGTAGCACTTCAGGCCTCCCTGTCCATCACCAACTCCTGGAGCTTGCTGAAACTCATGTCCATTGTGTCGGTGATGCCATCCAACCATCTCATCCTCTATTGCTCTCTTCTCCTCCTGCCTTCAGTCTTTCCCAGCATCAGGGTTTTTTGCAATGAGTTAGTTCTTCGCATCAGGTGTCCAAAGTATTGGAGTTTCAGCTTCAGCATCAATCCTTCCAATGAATATTCAGGACTGATTTCCTTTAGGATGGACTGATTGGATCTCCTTGCAGTCCAAAGGACTCTCAAGAGTCTTCTCCAACACAACAGTTCAAAAGCATCAATTCTTTGGTGCTCTGCTTTCTTTGTGGTACAACTCTCACATCCATACATGACTACTGGAAAAACCATAGCTTTAACTAGACGGACTTTGTTGGCAAAGTGATATCTCTGCTTTTCAATGTGCTGTCTAGGTTGGTCATAACTTTTCTTCTAAGGAGCAAGTGTCTTTTAATTTCATGGCTGCAGTCACCATCTGCAGTGATTTTGGAGCCCAGAAAAATAAAGTCTGTCACTATTTCCATTTTTTCCCCATCTATTTGTTATGAAGTGATGGGACTGGATGCCATGATCTTAGTTTTCTGAATGTTGAGTTTTAAGCCTGCTTTTTTTTTTTTCACTCTCGTCTTTGACTTTCATCAAGAGGCTCTTTAGTTCTTCACTTTCTGCCATAAGGGTGGTATCATCTGCATATCTGAGGTTACTGATATTTCTCCCAGCAATCTTGATTCTAGCTTGTGCTTCATCCAGCCCAGTGTTTCTCATGATGGACTCTGCATATAAGTTAAATAAGCAGGGTGACAGTTTACAGCCTTTACGTACTCCTTTCTGATTTGGAACCAGTCTGTTGTTCCATGAGAGGGAGGATGAAAAACTAACTCTAGGCAGCAGAATGGTAAAGTAGCAAGAAATATGGCAGTCAGGGTTGGAATAAAATGTGAAAGGGTGAGAGGCCTAGCAGTTGGAAGGCAATGAAGCCTGTAGTCTTAGATTTTGATGGGATTCAATTCACTTCAGTTCAGTCGCTCAGTTGTGTCCGACTCTTTGAGACCCCATGAACCACAGCATGCCAGGCCTCCCTGTCCATCACCAACTCCCGGAGTCCACCCAAATCCAAATCCATCGAGTTGGTAATGCCATCCAACCATCTCATCCTCTGTCGTCCCCTTCTCCTCCTGCCCTCAATCTTTCCCAGGATCACGGTCTTTTCTAATGAGTCAGCTCTTCACATCAGGTGGCCAAAGTATTGGAGTTTCAGCTTCAAGAGGCAGGTAAAGAACAACTCTAGGATTCTAAGAAAGCAAAGATTGTGATAAAATGACGCTTGGGAAGATGAATTATTTTCAAGTGTTTTGCTAGCATTGCTTTGCTGACAAAGGTCCATCTAGTCAAAGCTATGATTTTTCCAGTAATCATGTATGGATGTGAGAGTTGTACCATAAAGAAAGCAGAGCACCAAAGAATTGATGCTTTTGAACTGTTGTGTTGGAGAACCTTTAGAGTCCCTTGGACTGCAAAGAGATCCAACCCATCCATCCTAAAGGAAATCAGTCCTAAATATTCATTGGGAATTTTCATTGGGAAGGACTGATGCTGAAGTTGAAGCTCCAATACTTTGGCCACTTGATATGAAGAAGTGACTCATTGGAAAAGACCCTGATGCTGGGAAACACTGAAGGCAGGAGGAGAAGAAAGCAACAGAGGATGAGATGGTTGGCTGGCATCACTGACTTGATGGACATGAGTTTGAGCAAGCTTCAGGAGTTGGTGATAGACAGGAAGGACTGAAGTGCTACAGTCCATGGTGTTAAAAGAGTCAGACATGACTGAGCAACTGAACTGACTGTACTGTGGACAGTTGAGACCAGAAGAGGAAGAAGGTTTTTAAAATAGAACTGTTTAATGAAACAAAGATCTTGCTTTGATCAGCTATGCTAAGATCAAAACAGTGAACGTTTTGAGAATACACCTGGCACAAATTGCTCAAGAAGTAAGGCTTTGGCTAGACCTTAGGTGTGTGGGAACAAAAGCAGACTATAAAGTATCTAAAGTCAGAAAAGATTCCCCTGGGAGCCTGGAAAGAAAGAGGGACCTAAGTGAAAATCAAGCCTGTTGTTAGATGAGAACTGGAAACCAGATTAGCGTTAAAATTCAGTGCAGGGAAGATCTTGTCTCTCCCAGCCATCATCTGAAATCTGCTGATCACTGGCTCCCTCTCTCTAGTTTTCTGTGTCTCCAGAGTTACTGTGAAAGAATCTTCTCTCCATCTCAGAGCTGCAGGGCTCCAGACGTCCTATTGTGGTCTCCCATTACCAGGACAGAGCAGTGATCATCAGCTTGCCAATGCATGTGTGTGAGGTCTTGCTGTTGCTGTTTCTTCTTGTTTTGTCTCAGAGAATTTCAAATAACACATGATTTAAAAAATTGATGTCATCTCCTTATTGCTGACTTGTATACTCTCCTTGCAAAGAAAGAAGTGAGTCACCCTGCAGTGTTCTCCCTCAACTCAAACGTGCTGCATGGCACAACCAGTGGGTGTACACACACAGACAAGATACAGATGATCTGGAACCATGGCCCTGTCTAGGGCTCCCATTCTTCTCACAAGGTCCCATAGTTTCCTCTCCCTGCTGTCCAGTATTGTGGGAAGAAAGAAATTCTAGAACCATGTTTTTTAAGTTATCTTTTTACTATATATGTTTCTATCAGGACGCCCAAGAACTCCTCATACCATCATGTGTGTGTGTGAGTTGTTCAGTCATGTCTGACTCTTCACAATCCCATGGACTATAGCCCAACAGGTTCCTCTGTCCGTGGGATTTTCCGGGCAATAATACTAGAGTGGGTTGCTGTTTCCTTCTCTACATACCATCATATTATATATTTATCATGAAAATGACGAAGTCCACAGGGGCTTAGGGGCTTCCCAGGTGGCTCCGTGGTAAAGAACCTGCCTGCCAGTGCAGGCAACATGGGTTTGGAAAGATTCCCTGGAGGAGGAAATGGCAACCCCCTTCAGGATTCTCGCCTGGAGAATTCCATGGACAGAGAAGCCTGTCAGACAGAAGTCCATGGGGTCACAAAGAGGCGGACACGACTGAGGAGACCGAGCAAGACACATGCGTAAGGCAGATATGATCCTCCTCCTCACTGTCTTTGTTTTTTGTGTTTTTAATGTTCGTTTGATGGGGACCATTTTTAAAGTCTTCACTGAACTTGTTAAAGTATTGCTTCTGTTTTCAGCTTTGATATTTTGGCTGTATCATCTGTCATACATCTTTGTTTCCCTTGGGTATCATATGGCCTATCTTCAAATTTCAAAGGCAGCTGGTATACATAACTCAGAACTCTCATTTTTATCATTCCAGGATACCACTGTGGTAACTGATGTGGTTGTTCTTGAGTCACTAGCCCCGATCCAGCTTTACCAGTGACGGTTCATCCATGCAGTTAAAACATAAAGGGAGGGTGGTGGCGGTGGTGGTGCTGGGGCTTCTTCCCTGAGCAGAAGGCTGTGGCCTGAGCAGTTTCTGGTGGTAAAGACTCTGTGTTTCCACTACAGTGGGCATGGGTTCAATCCCTGGTTGGGGAACTAAGATCCTACATGCTTGTGGCAGGGCCAAAAAAAAAAAAGAAAAGAAGGGGTCTCTGGGTATGACAAGCCTTATGACCTCTATATGCAAACACCTCCATTCTAGCCAATGTGTGTGCTCACTACAGCCCAAACCTATTTTATGCTTTATGCTTTGGTTTTGGTTTATGCCTTTTCCTCTTTGAGTAGTATCTTTTCACTTTATTGGCCTAAACCCTTCCTATCATTGAAAACTCAATTGAAATTGTCCAAGAAGTCTTCCAAGCTTATCCTACCTGCAGACTGTTGCTATCATATTTTAATTTATGTTCCATTTATTTTGCACACATCATTTGCCACTTTCCATAGCTTACTCATGAGTCAATGACTCATCTCCCCAATGACATTATATGCTATTTAAGTCTACATAATAGATATTTAATAAAAGCCTGTTAACTGAGAGTCACTTCAACTAAAATCTCTGGGAACTCATTGGGGTCTTAATTTTCTCTTGTAAATCAATATCCTGAAGGGCTGCCCCATTCCCCTGAAGTACTAATGTTACAGAAGTGTGTCAAGGACAAAACCAAGCATAGAATGCTGTCTGTTAACCAAAGGGAGGGAAGAAGGATCAGGGAGGCTCTGACAAGGAGATTCAATGACCTTGACTACCTAATTTTAAGGCAGCAAGGATTTTAGGCTCCCAGAATCTATCCCATCTCAAGTAAAGCCACCAAAAACAATGGCACTAGATGGGTGGATTATCAGACTCATTTCCACTAAGATCATGCCATCCTGCAAACAAATATAAAAAAGGAGATTCATGAACTAGAAAATCAATTTAAAATCTATGGGAAAGCCAAAGGCTATCTTAGCTTGACCTTTAGCACACAGTTTATTTCAGACTAAATTTTATTATGGAGGCACATTCCACAATAGGCTTGTAGTGAGGAACAGAATCTAATCAGAACTGACAGCAGCTCCTAGCCTTAGCAGAAGTAACAGTCTGAATGAGAACTTGGTTAGGTGGGAATCGGAAAGGAAAACAGGGTAAGATTATAAGACAAGTATCTCCATGAAATCCGAGGAGGGGCTAGCAGGGACACTAGTTACATGGATTAGACTGGCAATGGTTAAAAAGTTAAGTAACTTACTGCACTGAAGACAGGAGCTAAATAAATGCTGCTTTTGAAGTCTGTCTGTCAGCAAAAATTCAAGTGAGAACAAAATTAGCTAAAATATATGAATGCAAATCAGAGGAAAAACACCCACAAGACAAATAAATGGTTTAGGAAAATAATTCTTTGAATTTAAAGGATTAACATGAAAATATTCTATTCTTTCTTTATGGATCCTAAGGAAACAATTTTTAGAACCATTGTGCATGTTTGCTAAAAAAAAATTCAATTCTGTTTTATTTTTTAGCATTACACTTGATTTGCAAAGAAGACAAAAGTCTTACAATCATTTCACAAAGAGCTAGATATAAAAATATAAAAATGATTTCCTTACAGTTAGGCAATGAGTCAGCATGGGTCCAAGTTTTGGATAGATCTTTTGGCACCAAATCTGGAAAAATGCCTTCAAATTCTAAAATCCTATACAAATGGATATAATAATTACCAATAGCTTTCCAGGCGCCTAAGTGGTAAAGAGTCTGCCTGCCATTGCAGGGGACATAAGAGACATGAGTTTGATCCCTGGGTCGGGAAGATTCTCCGGAGAAGGAGGAAATAGTACCCTCACTCCAGTATTCTTGCCTGGAAAATTCCATGAACAGAAGAGCTTGGTGGGCAATAGTCTGTGGAGTCTCATAGTCAGACATGACTTAGTGACTTAGCCCAGTGCAGCACAATTACCAATAAAGACCTATTGCTTTTCACATAGAAAGCACTTTACAAATCATGTTAAATTGATTGTACACAGAGTATTGTTTTTATGTTATTTCTTTCTCTCTTGGTATCTTTTTTCCTTTCCTTTTCTTTTTTTAATCTCCCCTCTTGGTAACACTTGTGCATGATATAAATAAAAAGTTTCCCCACTTTTATTACTATAGGCAGTCAATAGTCAGTTTTGTTCACTTCTTATGTATATTTCTAGAGTTAATCTATGCACTGATAAGCATATATGGACTAATAGAATATATATTGCATGTTATTCTGCATTTTGGTTTTGTAATTACATTTGTACCATATGAACTTTTACATAATTGTCTGCCTTATCTGTGTTGGATGCCATATAACATTTCATTGTACATATTTATAAGTTAAAGGTATATATATTTAATTACTCTCTACTGATGCACATTTAAGTTGCTTCCAATTTTTATTGTTTTTATTTCCAGCAGGACTTTAATTAATACATTTGTTCAAAGACATTTTGCATGAGTGGGAGTATATTAGTAGGATCCATTCCTAAAATTAAAACTTTCTGGGTAAAACGGTAGGGTGCATCTGTAATTTTGATGGATATGGCTAAATTGTTCCTTATAGGATTTATACCAACTTACATTCATAACAACAAAGAGTGAGAATTGCCAGTTTTCCCACACTCTGGTCACGAGCATGTTCAGTTCAGTCGCTCAGTAGTGTCTGACTCTTTGTGATCCCATGGACTGCAGCACGCCAGGCTTCCCTGTCCATCACCAACTCCTGGAGCTTACTCAAACTCATGTCCATCAAGTTGGTGATGCCATCCAACCATCTTATCCTCTGTCACTCCCTTCTCCTCCTGCCTTCAATCTTTCCCAGCATCAGGGTCCTTTCAAATGAGTCAGCTCTTTGCGTCAGGTGGCCAAAGTATTGGAGTTTCAGCTTCAGCATCAGTCCTTCTAATGAGTATTCAGGATGGATTTCCTTTAGGATTGACTGGTTGGATCTCTGTGCAGTCCAAGGAACTCTCAAGATTCTTCTCCAACACCATAGTTCAAAAGCATTAATCCTTTGGTGCTCAGCTTTCTTTATAGTCCAACTCACATCCATGCATGACTACTGGAGCATGTTATTTAAGTTAAAAAATCATTGGCAATTTAACCCAGGCAAAATGTTATCTCCATATTTTGTTTTTCACTTTTCTTTTTTCATTTCTTTTCTTGAAGAGCTGCATCATTTTAAAAAATATTTTTAATATCTATATTTTAATTTAAATGTTAAATACATTTATTAAAATTTTAACAATTTAATACTTCAAATATATTCATAATTTACATCTTATTTATATAAATTGTNNNNATCTATCTGGTTATATTAGCCAATAAATGACTTGATTGGCATCAATGAGGGAAAGTGTCAGAATAAAACTGAGGGTTTCCATGTTTCTCCTTTGAAGATGATTATGAAGTATCATTAGAGTTTTTTCTTGCAGTGAGCACATTTTGAAAATTCTTTATGTAATTTCAACTTAGAGTTAAACCTAACTCCCCTGTTTCATCTTCAAAATTCTTCTTGAGTCTCAGGAATGGAAAGGAGATAAGATATTTGAATCTTTTAGGAGGTTCTGAGGTCAGAAAGAAGCCCGCTGCTAGAGGAGATGACTTTTACTAGGAATGAAATGGACTGCATTTTTAGATACACAAATAAGGTCTGTACTATCAGTGAAAACCACCCATGTGAGACCTTCTGGCGAATGATTGAGGCCATCCGTCATGTCTGCTGAAAACCTCCCTGGGAGTGTGCAGGCTCCATTTCTCTAACCTTATTTCCATGAAAACACCAGCAGAGAGTGACAGCCTACATCTGGCCACACTCGACTGTGTCACATGACTCAACAGAGCAACTTGGAGGTGGGCAAAGGAACTGCACGAGTCTCTGTTGTCAATTTTATTGACAGAAAAATGAGTCATTAAAAAAGGGCATCTGAAATTATAGACCTAATTTAGTTCCTGTGTCTTAACCAGCAATTCAATAAAGCTTGAGAGCAGTTTCCATGTACCTAAGTGGCTGAGTGCACCTGGTTTAAAACCTGTTGAGTCAAGTGCCCAGAAAAGTCATAGATCTGATTTCTGTCCCCTTCTCTAAAACATATTGCCTGCAAACCTGGAAAATATTCAGCCCTCTGCGCAAGATGGCATCACCTAAGAAGTACAGTGTACACAGCCAATAAATATTTGATGATGTATTTTCGAAAATCATTACTCTTACTTGCATTGCAGAAATCTTGCATTATTGATTCTGACAAAAATAATAATTGGAATTTTAAAACTATCATTTATATGTAAGCCACCTGAAAGTTAGGGTTTATTCAATGTTCTGTTTTGATTTCATAAATTAGATAAGAAAGATTTAACCTTTGGGACCATATATAAAAGGACAGTCCTTGTTCTAACTTGCTTCGATAGCACTCTTTGAAGTAGAGTGTGACTTTATATGTTCATAGGTTTGGGGAACTTACAAAATTTAATGATCCACTGGGATTTATTTATTGTTTTCAGAATAGAATATTGAAGTCTAATATTTTCAGGGGGAACAATGACATTGACAAGGCATATTCTTATTTAAAGCTTGAAAAGTTAGAGGCAACTGAGTTTAAAAGAAAGAGAAAGAGAGTACTGTAAATGTCCTAAATATTTAGGAATATCTAAATATTTCTTATAACTCAAGGTATTCAATTGAATAAAACTGATGAAGGATAATATGCAGTTTGTAGTATCTTTTCCTTAGTACTGAATACAGCCTAGTGACTTGCTGTAGCGTTTACAACAGAGAGCACATCCGTGAGTTTGGGGCTGAACTTGAACCTAGAATGAGCTTGTAAAAGGTGCTGCTGACAAAAGTCAGAGAGGCACCTTAATGGATAATGTGTAGTGTTCCATAGAGTGAGTCACTAGGGTTTCAAGGCAACATCAATTTGGCCATAATATGTTTCCATGGTTTCCACACTTATCACTCTCTAACTTGGTAATGAGCCCCAATAAAATATGACCTGACTGGATTATAGCAATAGGAGAATGTGAAGAACTCTTTTTATAGTTTCCTCTCTTATAAAACACTTGACTGACTCCTTTTGCTAAGGCTATCCTAACTTTTACTGTGCTGTGTTGTATGAGGTCATCAGCTCTCAGCATTTCAGCAGGATTTTATGTTGCAATCAGATCAATATTGTGTGTCTTGCTTGTGGTCTTAGAAGAAAAATATATCTGCTTAGGAACAAGAGTAAAAGAAAAAAATGCTGGACAGAGGTGTAAACAAACAAAAATACTCAGTGATGCCAGTGACTATAAAATACATGAAATGCACAAAAATCTGCACCCCTTATGGCTAAGTAACAGAGCTGGCAGGTAAAAGTTAAAAACAACAACAGCAATCTGCTGTAATATAGGTGTTCATGCAGAGTTGTCTGGAGAATAGACACAGTGCATTCAACTTTCCCCTCATTAGGTGATGAGCAATGCTTAGGTGATGGAACCACGTGGGAGCAATTTGTCATGTTGTGATGGTTTAAAGGTCATGGCATCACCAGCTCAATGGACATAAGTCTGAGCAAACTCTGGGAGACAGTGAAGTTCAGGGAAGACTAGCATGAAAGTTGCTCAGTCGTGTCCTACTCTTTGTGACCCCATGGAATATACAGTCCATGGAATTCTCCAGGCCAGAATACTGGAGTGGGTAGCCGTTCCCTCCTTCAGTGGCAACAGCTTCCCAACCCAGGACAAAGTGCACTACAGTTGGGAAGAAGGAGCTTGCTCCCTGTAGTATTGAACTCCATAGGCTCCCTCTCCCACCTCAGTCCTCTCTGCCTCTCTCTTCTCTGGCGCTTGGCTTGACTCACTGAAAATGACAGTGAAAGTTGCTCAGTCGTGTTGGACTCTGTGAACCCATGGACTATACAGTCCATGGAATTCTCCAGGCCAGAATATTGGAGTGAGTAGCCTTTCCCTTCTCCAGGGGATCTTCCCAACCCAGGGATCGAACCTAGGTCTCCCGCATTGCAGGCAGTCTCTTTACCAGCTGAGCCACAGGTAAGCCCAAGAATACTGGAGTGAGTAGCCTATCCCTTCTCTAGCAGATCTTCCCAACCCAGGAATCGTACTGGGGTCTCCTACATTGCAGGTGGATTCTTTACCAACTGAGCTACTAGGGAAGCCCCACTTGACTTGGCTTGACTTGCGCTTGCTCTTGACTTGTACTTGGCTTGATTTGCTACTGCCTCTCAACTTCCTCTTTTGGATGAGAGGCTTTACTGATAGGCTTTGGGGTGCTTAAAGCCCATCAGGTGGGGAAAGTGGCCCTGCTGACAAAGTCGGAGAGGCACCTTAATGGGGAAAGGGGCACGAAGGACCTTTATCTCAAGCATTTGGCAGCCCGGGTGTGCCTGTGGAACCCTGAGACAGTGCTGCCTGACAACAGGCATCCCTGTGCTTGGGCAATGATTGCTGCTGACACCCGAGTCATGCCGGAAGAGTCCCTGGCCAAAGGTCATAGACTGTTTCTCCCGAGCTTTGGGAAAGCCCTTCTAGTGACCGCTGATGAAAACCACTGGAGACCAAGTTTATTTTTATTTTTATTTTTTTCCCAAAGAAAACCAGAGTGAGAGAAAGAGAGTGAGAGATGTCTCTATGTTCAAGGCTAATTAAACAGGGGTTGCACAGTGACCATGAAAACTCCTATCCAATTTCATGTTCTGATATCTTGGAGACCAAAGGTTAAGAGTCTCAGAATAGAGAAGTCATCTGGTTTGGAAATTCCTCAAATGTTTATATCCGAGTAGAAAGCTCTGGTCGTGACCAAGTTGTCTATTTCATCCCATCGCTAGTTGTGTAACCTTGAGTAACTGATTTGCCATTTCTCTGTCATGATTTCCTTATTTGTAAAATGGAAATAGGAATGATTTCTACAATATTGTCATCATGAAGCTTAAATGAGACAATACCTCTGATGATGGAGTGTATGATAAAAACCCAATAAATATCACTCAGCAGTATTATGATTTCAGAGGAACAGAAAATATGTATTTTTTTCTAATTACTACATACTTTCTAGCTGTTCTTTGCACAGACTACTTTTATTCAGAAAAAAGTAACCTTCCAGAAGTGCTTTTATATCCCCAGGGGCTATTAAAAGGTCTAGTTCTATTATAAAGACTTCTGCTTTCAGCCCAATAGACATGCTCAGAAATGGAATAGACTCCAGGGCAGACGGGGTTTGAGGTTTAATGACATCAGGTACAAGGCAACTCCCACCTTAGGTAAGTTTGAAAATACCCTCTCTGCCCTTCCTAAGCTAAATAGCAAGCCAAAATCAAGCAAGCTACAGAGTCAATAAATAATTTCTGGGCTCATGAGTCTGTTTTCACTAATTCTTTGTTAATTATGTATTATTTATTGAGTTCTATATGTCAAAGTGTAAGATAGCTGGCTTTGGGACTATATGTAAAAAATATATCACACACAATCTATTGACCTTCAGCAGCATATGTATAGTAAAAAAAAGTCATATTTTAAAATTATCATAATAAAAGTAGGTGTGGAAAGTCCTATGGGAGTTATGTAAACACAGAAGCTCAGAACGTTCACTTTTTTCCTACTGAAAATTTTGGATTTTGCTGTATAATTATGCTTTGAAGAAAAAGGTACTTAGGGAGGAGAAATGACATAAACAAAGGTGTGGAAATGTTAAACATTATCACTTTAATAATGAAAACTACTAATTTGCATTTTCTGCTGTGTGCTAGGCTAGCAGGTGTATGTATATATATAACTAGCTTCCCTGGTGGCTCAGACAGTAAAGCGTCTGCCTGCAATGCAGTAGACCCCGGTTCGATTCCTGGGTCAGGAAGATCTCCTGGAGAAGGAAATGGCAATCCACTCCAGCACTCTTGCCTGGAAAATCCCATGGATGGAGGAGCCTGATAGGCTACAGTCCATGGGGTTGCAAAGAGTCGGACACGACTGAGCGACTTCATTTTCACTTTCATATATAAAATCAAATTCAGATTCTATAGAGTAGGTCTTAGAGTAAGCAAAACATTAAACTGCAAAAATAAGCTAGGATAAGAACAAGGTTTCTAATTCTTCAGTGATGTCAGCTCTCCCTAAGAGGAATAAAGCAGTTTTCTGATCTGGAGTGGACTTCCGGCTGTGGTGCCCAGTGGAAGGTGATCAGGTGAGGGTAGGTCTGGCCTGGTGGGGCAGCTCCTGAGACTCAGCGCTTCACAGCCACCCTATGAGGCAGGTCCTTGTCCACTTTCAGGTGGTGAGAATGAGGCTCACAAGACCTAGGCAACTAAGTCAAGGGCATTTAGACAATTTCAGAACGGGAACGAGTATCCTATACTTGCTTGGCTGACTTCCAATACAAATTCTCAAATACAGGTTGTCCATTCTCAAACACAGGTAGTTACCCTGTGGCTCTGAAACACCTCATGCTGTTGATTTTAGAGAGAAAAGCAGAGCCTTTATGCACAGAGATAACTGCATCAGGTTACAATAAGTGGCAATGAGCCCAGTATGCTTGGCTTACTTGAACAGCATGTAAATTGTAGAAATGCTAATGGTTATAAATGTGCTAATATTTATTTGCAAGGAGTTATAGAGGTAGCTCTAGAAAACTTGGGAGAGTCCCAGGACCTGAGGATTCAGAATTCATAGGATTGAAAAGTGAGAAAAGCTTTGAGATCATCTAATTTGATTTTATCAGCAAGGAAACTAAGGCTCAGAGAGATCAAGTGAATTATCAAGATCATATGGACAGTGAGTGAGGAAGGGCTAAGTCTCTCTATCATATATTAATTAATTGTTTTCTTATGAGGAATTGGCTTACATGGAGGTTAAGAAGTCTCATTATCTTTCATCTGCAAGCTGGATATCTAGCTTTACATCAGTGGTATAATTTGGTCTGAATATGAAGGTCTGAGAACCATGGGAGCTACAGTCCAAGGACTAGAGAAGATGAGATGAGATGAGATGTCTCAGCTTGAGAGGGCAGAGAAAAATGATCCTTCATTCTGGGGGTGTTGCAGGCAATTTCATGTTTCTGATATCCAGATCAGAATACTCATGATACTCAATGCATGGTTCTCCTATGCTCTCCATGCCTGGAGCTGTGTCATTCTGTTTAACACATAAATTCATTTTCTGAAGATTTAGGGACACATGCTATAACACTTTGGGCTTCCTAGATGTTCAGTTCAGTTCAGTCCAGTCACTCAGTCATGTCTGACTCTTTGCAACCACAGGACTGCAGCACGCCAGGCCTCCCTGTCCATCACCAATTGCTGGAGTTACTCAAACTCATGTTCATTGAGTCGGTGATGCCATCCAACCATCTCATCCTCTGTTGTCCCCTTCTCCTCCTGCCTTCAATCTTTCCCAGCATCAGGGTCTTTTCCAATGAGTCAGTTCTTTGCATCAGGTGGCCAAAGGATTGGCATTTTAGCTTCAGCATCAGTCCTTCCAATGAATATTCAGGATTGATTTCCTTTAGGATGGACTGGTTGGGTCTCCTTACAGTCCAAGGGACTCTCAAGAGTCTTCTCCAACGCCACAGTTCAAAAGCACCAATTCTTTGGAGCTCTGCTTTCTTTATAGTCCAGCTCTCACATCCATACATGACCACTGGAAAAACCATAGCCTTGACTTAGACAGGCCTTTGTTGGCAAAGTAATGTCTCTGCTTTTTAATACACTGTCTAGGTCGATCATAACTTTTCTTTCAAGGAGTAAACTGTTTTAATTTCATGCTGCAGTCACAATGTGCAGTGATTTTGGAGCCCAAAAAAGTAGTCTGTCACTGTTTCCATTACTTCCCCATCTATTTGACATGAAGTGATGGGACCAGATGCCATGATCTTCGTTTTCTGAGTGTTGAGGTTTAAGCCAGCTTTTTTACTCTCTTCTTTCACTTTCATCAGTTCAGTTCAGTTCAGCCGCTCAGTCGTGTCTTACTCTTTGCAACCCCATGAATTGTAGCACTCCATGCCTGCCTGTCCATCTCCCAGAGTTCACTCAGACTCACGTTCGAGTCCGTGATGCCATCCAGCCATCTCATCCTCTGTCGTCCCCTTCTCCTCCTGCCCCCAATCCCTCCCAACATCAGGCTCTTTAGTTCTTTTTCACTTTCTACCATGAAGGTGGTGTCATCTGCATATCTGAGGTGATTGATATTGCTCCCAACAATTTTGATTCCAGCTTGTGCTTCATCCATCCCAGCGTTTCTCCTGATGTACTCTGCATAGAAGTTAAATAAGCAGGGTGACAATATACAGCCTAGAAGTACTCCTTTCCCAATTTGGAACCAGTCTGTTGTTCCATGTCCAGGTCTAACTGTTACTTTCTGACCTGCATACAGAATTCTCAAGAGGCAGGTCAGGTGGTCTAGTATTCCCTACTCTTGAAGAATTTTCCAGAGTTTCTTGTGATCCACACAATCAAAGGCTTTGGCATAGTCAATAAAGCAGAAATAGATGTTTTTCTAGAATTCTCTTGTTTTTTTGATGATCCAATGGATGTTGGAAATTTGATCTCTGATTCCTCTGCCTTTTCTAAATCCAGCCTGAACATCTGGAAGTTCACAGTTCACATACTGTTGAAACCTGATTTGGAGAATTTTGAGCATTACTTTGCTAACATGTGAGATGAGTTCAATTGTACGGTAGTTTGAGTATAATTTGGAGTTGCCTTTCTTTGGGACTGGAATGAAAACTGACCTTTTCCAGTCCTGTGGCCACTGCTGAGGTTTTCAAATTTGCAGGCATATTGGGTGCAGCACTTTCACAGCATCATCTTTCAGGATTTGAAATAGCTCAACTGGAGTTCCATCACCTCCACTAGCTTTGTTCGTAGTGATGCTTTCTAAGGCCCACTTGACTTCACATTCCAGGATGTCTGGCTCTAGGTGAGTGATCACACCATCGTAATTATCTGGGTTGTGAAGATCTTTTTTGTACAGTTCTTCTGTGTATTCTTACCACCTTTTCTTAATATCTTCTACTTCTGTTAGGTCCATACCATTTCTGTTCTTTATTCCTAGATGGTGCAGTGGTAAATAATGTGCCTGCTGATGCAGGAGACCTGGGTTTAACCCCTGGGTCCAGAAGATCCCCGGAGGAGGAAATGGCTACCCACTCCAGTATTCTTGCCTGGAAAATTCCATAGACAGAGGAGCCTGGCGGCTACAGACCATGGAGTCACACATGACTGAGCAACACAGGCAAATGTGCTGTAACTCTTTAGAGTCCCCTGATGACTGGTACAACTTGAGTAGGTGCCAAGCCCCACTCTGTGGCAGAAGGCAGGGTATGGAGTGAGGAGCAAGTCCCAGGTGGCCCTCTTGTAACTGTGATTTCTTTCTCATATAATGACTGTGTCCGTGCCAAACTTGGACCTCTGATGGTCAGCTTTTTTCACTGGTCAGCCTCAGGAGAGCACAGGATAAAGTAGTCAGGAGATATACCACCAGTTCTCATGCAGTTTGTCTGTGTCCTCATTCCACACCAACTGAATAGAAACCAGGAACTCACCTACTCTTCCCAGGAGCTGCCCTTGTGCCGCTGTCAGAGGGGCTCCTGTGCATGTTTCTGGGGGGCTCAGGGACACAGAGGTCCAGTCTGTGGAGCATAATCAGGCCCTCAGTCTCCTTCCCACAGACACATACATTCTAGAGGCCAAGGGTGTCTAGATAGGTGTCTAGCAAAGCCAGAGTCACTGTTTCTAGGCTTTGGATCCCTGCCAGTATCTCTAAACCCAAATGAATGTGGGATAATATGTTCATTCTACCTTTCACAGGCAAAGCAGGTCATAGAAATTAGTTGATGAAAAGTACCTGGGAGTTTTGCCAAGCTCATTTTTAGTTCATTATGCCATCTATTATTAATACATTATTGCATAATGATCACTTGGTCTGATTTCTTTGCTTTATGTCCAAGGCGATGGTTTTCCCCATTTGTGCATGTAGACACTCTAACAGAACCATGTTCAAGGCTGAATTTTTAAATCTGATTATTTTAATACTGGGAAATTCTTGCTGATAAATACAGGTCTTTTGGGAAGTTCTTAACTGATTTTGTCATGAGGCTCACATTTCAGAATGTAGAAAAGAGAAAAAGAATATTATCATTGTGAGTTGAGCAACTGGGAAGAAATGCAAGATGAAGTGAAATGGTGAAGAATGTGGGAAAAAGCAACCCTGCTATCTTAGTTTTCAAAATAAACTAAGATAATCTGAAGAATAATAGGGCTTCCCAGGTGGCGATAGCGATAAAGAACCCACCTGCCAATGCAGGGGACATAAAAGACAGGGGTTTAATCCCTGGGTCGGGAAGATCCCCTGGAGGAGGGAATGGCAACCCACTCCAATATTCTTGCCTGGAGAACCCCATGGACAGAGGAGCCTGCTAGGCTATACTCCATTGGGTCTGAAAGAGTTGGACACAATTGAAGAAGCGACTTAGCATGCATACATGCATGGAGAATAATACAGTAGGCAGGGTTTTGTTTGTTTGTTTTTTAATTACCACAGGAAAGTGGACACAATTTCAAAAGAAATGAGATTCTCAAAACATTCTGATGATACAATTTTGGAAGACCTTGATAGCAAGGCTGTTTAAGAAACTCGTGCAGCAGGAGAAGGCTCATTGTCTACTTCTAAGATTTTGACTAGAAAAAGGAAGGACCAGGGCATAACAAAGACTAATTTTTGTAGACCCATAAGGGGAAGTGTCTTCTTTTCCAGGAAGACTAAGGTGTGTCCCTGCTTTATTCATCTTCATAACTTCAGGACTTACTGTAATACTAGGGCCACTACATTTCTTTCATTGATTCTGCATTTTGAAGAAATTTTTTTTCAGGTTCTTAGATTAAGATGCTGAAATGATCTCAGCATCACTGTAGATAATCATAATGAGCTACAGAGAATAAGACAGATGTCAAAAGATGCAAAAGTATTGTGGCAGAGACACCTGGTTGACCACCCCAATAGCTAGTCTCCTTTTTCTTTTTTGGTAATGGAACTCATTTCATCCGGGAGTAATGCATTCCATAAAGGGAACACAGGTCTCAGCCTGTCTTACAGCTTGCTATGGCCATGTGACTATATTCTGGCCACAGGAATATAAGAGTCAGTGTTAATGTGCTAATGTGAAATATAAGAGCCAGTATAAATGTGATTTCTGAGTTGACTGAGATCACTTAGCTGGAGTTTGTGCTCAGTCATTCAGTCATGTCCAACATTTTGAGACCCCCCATGGACTACAGCCCACCAGGTTCCTCTGTCCATGGAATTTTTCAGACAAGAAGTACTGGAGTGGGTTTCCATTTCCTCTTCCAGGAGATCTTCCTGACCCAGGGGTCAAACCCTTGTCTCTTGAGTGTCCAGGATTAGCAGGTGGCTTCTTTACCACTGCACCATCTGGAAAGTCCCTTAGCTGGGGAGAGTGGTCCTTTTGTCTTTTTGCTATTCTAACTACTGCCATCCTGTAGTGATGCCATTTTAGACCTTGAGGGAAGTTGTGTGCTGACAAAAGTGAAGGATAAAAATCAGAACCTGGATTGTTGATGGCTTCATGGAGCCATCATACCTAACTCTGTTTACTTCTGGATTTCTTTTATTTAAGAAGGGAAAAAAAAAACCACTTTTATTTGATTATGTTATTTCAGAGTATCTCTTACACAGCTGACCCTAACTAATACAATTTTCAGAGACTACAAATGGTTTTCAGAGACTAGAGATAAGTACATGTAAATTCCAGGAAAAGCCCTCCTGACACATTCAATAACAATAATTATTGTCAAATTACCTTAAGAGTTTTGGCCTTGTTATCAGAGTAGTAGATTTCACTTAATAACCAACATTTTGGAAAGACTTACTGCTTGCTGTTTTAAATCCCTTACATATATTATCTTTTATAATCATCACAACAGATACTTTGAAAAACCCCATAAAGCAATGATAACAGAGACAGAGAGGTTTAAAAAAACTGATCCAGTGGAACACAGTTGATGAAGACAAGATACACACTCAAGGAGTCTGAGAATAGAGACCACTATCTTAGCTTGCTTACTGCACTGTCTTTCAGGGGCAAGACACAGATAACAAGTGAATTTTAATTTTAGTACATTGGATACAATCTCATAAAAGCAGGGTGGAGAAGTGATAGATTGCCATTTAGATAAATTCAAGATGCCCAGTCAATGTCATCCTGGAAGGAAGTGTCCCGGTCCTTGTCAAGGTGTCTTAATGCACTTCTGTTTAAGAATTTTATTAATGCTGAAGGCCATATCAGGTCTATTTATCAAGTTTGCAAGAACTAGCCTGGAAAGGAGAAGATTCATGAAAACATAGGAGGTCTCATCAAATATTTATTCTATAATTTTATAGTTTTAGCAGCCTCAGAATCACCAGTTTAATGCCTTTCAGGAATGGTAGGGATGCAAAGTGGGTACAGGATCTATGAGGACACTCTTGAAATTCTGCAATATTTGACAATATTCTGATAAGTTATGTATTTACCCTTTGACCCAGAAACTCCACTTCTATATTACTAACAAGATGCACTGGTGAAAATAAAAAAACAACCAACCAACCAAACAAACAAAAAACCCAAACAAGTATGAGGGCACAAATTCACAAAGCTATACTTTGTACACTAGTTACATACAGCCTAATTTATTTGATGGCTCAGATGGTAAAGAATCAGCCTGCAATGAAGGAAACCTGGGTTTGATCCCTGGCTAGGGAAGATCCTCTGGGGAAATGCATGGCAACACACTCCAGTATTCATGCCTGGAGAATTCCATGGACAGAGGAGCCTGGCAGGCTACAGTCCATGGGGTTGCAAAGAGTCAGACACAACTGAGAGACTAATACTTCAGTTAAATTTAAGAAATAAAATTGTAAGAAAAAAATAAAAATTCTAATAAAAATTAGAATCTGTAGATTAAAAGAGACTTAGCCTATTGTAAGCATAGGCTCTCATTTGCTTTCTGATTCAAACAAGTAGAAAGAAAGGGGGGAAAGTTGGGGGGTGAGGAGAATGCACAGGCTGGTGAAATGTGAGCACTGCGTGTATAGTTTAAGATATTTAGGAATTATTTGTTGTTACAAAGTCACGGTCTATATATTTTAGAGAAACTGTGATTCATTATGGATAGTTTTATATGATGTTTGGGATTTGCTTCACACAAATCCAGGGAGGACGGAAGCTGGGTGAACACAAAGATGAAATAAGATTGATCGCATGTTCTGGCTATTATAAACAGTGCTGCGACGAACATTGGGGTACATGTGTCTCTTTCTATTCTGGTTTCCTCGGTGTGTATGCCCAGCAGTGGGATTGCTGGGTCATAAGGCAATTCTATTTGCAATTTTTTAAGGAATCTCCACACTGTTCTCCATAGTGGCTGTACTAGTTTGCATTCCCACCAACAATGTAAAAGGGTTCCCTTTTCTCCACACCCTCTCCAGCATTTATTGCTTG
>SJYQ01002756.1:374887-400870 GCA_006410935.1 Redunca redunca | reverse complement strand
ACAGTGGAAGTGAGAAATAGATTTAAGGGCCTAGATCTGATAGATAGAGTGCCTGATAAACTATGGATGGAGGTTCATGACATTGTACAGGAGACAGGGATCAAGACCATCCCCATGGAAAAGAAATGCAAAAAAGCAAAATGGCTGTCTGGAGAGGCCTTACAAATAGCTGTGAAAAGAAGAGAAGCGAAAGCAAAGGAGAAAAGGAAAGATATAAGCATCTGAATGCAGAGTTCCAAAGAATAGCAAGAAGAGATAAGAAAGCCTTCCTCAGCGATCAATGCAAAGAAATAGAGGAAAACAACAGAATGGGAAAGACTAGAGATCTCTTTAAGAAAATCAGAGATACCAAGGGAACATTTCATGCAAAGATGGGCTCGATAAAGGACAGAAATGGTATGGACCTAAGAGAAGCAGGAGATATTAAGAAGAGGTGGCAAGACTACACAGAAGAACTGTACAAAAAAGAGCTTCACGACCCAGATAACCACAATGGTGTGACCACTCATCTAGAGCCAGACATCCTGGAATGTGAAGTCAAGTGGGCCTTAGAAAGCATCACTACGAACAAAGCTAGTGGAGGTGATGGCATTCCAGTTGAACTCTTTCAAATCCTGAAAGATGATGCTGTGAAAGTGCTGCACTCAATATGCCAGCAAATTTGGAAAACTCAGCAGTGGCCACAGGACTGGAAAAGGTCGGTTTTCATTTCAATTCCAAAGAAAGGCAATGCAAAAGAATGCTCAAACTACCGCACAATTGCACTCATCTCACATGCTAGTAAAGTCATGCTCAAAATTCTCCAAGCCAGGCTTTAGCAATACATGAACTGTGAACTCCCAGATGTTCAAGCTTGTTTTAGAAAAGGCAGAGGAACCAGAGATCAAATTGCCAACATCCGCTGGGTCATGGAAAAGGGAAGAGAGTTCCAGAAAAGCAACTATTTCTGCTTTATTGACTATGCCAAAGCCTTTGACTGTGTAGATCACAGAAACTGTGGAAAATTCTGAAAGAGATGGGAATACCAGACCACCTTGAGAAACCAGTATGCAGGTCAGGAAGCAGTAGTTAGAACTGGACATGGAACAACAGACTGGTTCCAAATAGGAAAAGGAGTATGTCAAGGCTGTATGTTGTCACCCTGCTTATTTAACTTATATGCAGAGTACATCATGGGAAATGCTGGGCTGTGAGAAGCATAAGCTGGAATCAAGATTGCTGGGAGAAATATCAATAACCTCAGATATGCAGATGATACCACCCTTATGGCAGAAAGTGAAGTGGAACTAAAAAGCCTCTTGATGAAAGTGATAGAGGAGACTGAAAAAGTTGGCTTAAAGCTCAACATTCAGAAAACAGATCATGGCATCTGGTCCCATCACTTCATGGGAAATAGATGGGGAAACAGTGGAAACAGTGTCAGACTTTATATTTGGGAGCTCCAAAATCACTGCAGATGGTGAGTGCAGCCATGAAATTAAGAGAGGCTTACTCCTTGGAAGGAAAGTTATGACCAACCTAGACAGCATATTCAAAAGCAGAGACATTGCTTTGCCAATAAAGGTCCGTCTAGTCAAGGCCATGGTTTTTCCAGTGGTCATGTATGGATGTGAGAGTTGGACTGTGAAGAAAGCTGAGCGCCGAAGAATTGATGCTTTTGAATAGTGGTGTTGGAGAAGACTCTTGAGAATTCCTTGGACTGCAAGGAGATCCAGCCAGTCCATTCTAAAGGAGATCAGTCCTGGGGTTTCTTTGGAAGGACTGATGCTAAAGCTGAAACTCCAGTACTTTGGCCACCTGATGCGAAGAGTTGACTCATTGGAAAAGACCCTGATGCTGGGAGGGATTGGGGGCAGGAGGAGAAGGGGACGACCCAGGATGAGATGGCTGGACAACATCACCAACTCGATGGACATGAATTTGGGTGAACTCCAGGAGATGGTGATGGACAGGGAAGCCTGGCGTGCTGCAATTCATGGGGTTGCAAAGAGTCAGACACGACTGAGCGACTGAACTGAACTGATCAACTTATATTTACTGAGCACCTACTAGGTGAATGAGCGTTTCCCTGGTGGCTCAGATGGTAAAGCATCTGCCTACAATTCAGGAGACCGGGGTTTGATCCCTGGGTCGGGAAGATCCTCTGGAGAAGGCTATGGCAACCCACTCCAGTATACTTCCTGGAGAATTCCATGGACAGAGGAGCCTGGTGGGCTACAGTCCATGGGGTTGCAAAGAGTCGGACATGACCGAGCGACTTTCTGGTGGAGGGGGAAGTAGTACAGCCTTGCACAGAGTGACGTAAATTCCTACTTCCTCAGAGCTAAATTCTCTGTATGTATATGAGGGTGTGAACTTCTTCACAAAGGTATAGCTTTGAATTTAAAACATGGCTATTTTTAAAAAATATTTATTTATTTCACTGTGCTGAGTCTTAGTTACAGCACTCGGGAACCTTGCATCATGCGAGAGCTTTACTTGCGGTGCCTGGACTCCCTAGCGGTGCCTCGAAGTCTCAATAGCGACAGCAGCCTGGCCTAGTTGCTGTAATGTGGGATCTTAGTTCCCCGACCAGGGATCAAACCCAAGCCCCGCTGCATTGCAAGGCGGCTTCTTAACCACTGGACCGCTGGAGAAAGAGAAAGTGAAAGTTGCTCAGTCATTTCCCACTCTCTGTGACCCCATGGACTAGGCCGTCCATGGAATTCTCCAGGCCAGAATACTGGAGTGGATAGCTTCCTTCTCCAAGGCATCTTCCCAACCCAGGGATTGAACCCAGGTCTCCTGCATTGCAGGCGGATTCTTTACCAGCTGAGCCACCAGGAAAGCCCAAGAATATTGTCACGGGTAGCCTATCCCTTCTCCAGGGGATCTTCCCAACACAGGGATTGAACCAGGGTCTCCTGAATTGCAGGCAGATTCTTTACCAGCTGAGGTGCTGGGGAAGCCACTAAGATGGCTGGAGAAGGGATTAATTTTGTGTGTGTAGCTTTCTTCTCTGTCTTGGCCCGAGGCTGGCTCTACAATCGGGTCGCTTTTCTGTTCTCATTTCTTTTCTTGGGAGCTTGCGCCCGTTTTGAGAATCTATTTTGAATCTCCATATCCACTCATCTCTATCCTTTACGGTTTTCTTAGTTCTGAATTTCTGTATCTCCTTGGGATGAGTAAATATCTTGTATGCTGTGTGTGTGTGTATATATACACACATATATGTATACTTTTTATGTTGTGTATAAAACAGAAATGCAGCTTCCTTGTTTCAGAATGGGATTAAAAAGCAGCTGCTTACAATGGCCTCAGGTCCAGCTTTCAAGGTGCATTCACAGTGTGATGTATTTTATTTACATTAGAGGAGACTTTGAGCTTGGCGAGGGACGGACCCCTAGCGCAAGCCTGCTTAATCAGAAAAGGAAATATAATTTTCCTTCTAGCCTTCTGAGCTCCTGGCTGAGCTCCATTGTAATAAAAGACAGATCCTCAGGAGAAACACAGTCTATTAATACATCTACCTCATGTCTATGTGGGAGATACCCAGTGAACATGAGTAAACTCCCTGATAGCGACTCATTCACCAGCTTAGATACCATCTCAGCTGAAGATAGAGACAGAGAAATGTGTGTGTGTGCGTGTGTGCATGCGTGTGTGTGTGCATACGCGCGCGTGTGGGTGTGTATGGCAGGGTAGTCATGGTGGGGTGCCCATGGAAATTGTGGTAAATAGGGATAACGTTTGTTACGAAGGTTTAAGTTATTGTCTCTTTCTGATCTGATGTCCAGTCATTCTCTTTCGCAGTACAGAGTTGGGGGAGCACCCTTACAGACGATTTCCTTTATAAAGGTAAACTTCCCTTTCAAAAGAGTGATTTCTGCGCTGTTTGCAAAGCTTCTCCCCTTTCTACTGTTTCACACAATACCCAGCTCAAAAAAATCCTTATGCCAAGGAACCATACTAGGGGTAGTCTCTTGTATTCCCCATTCATCACTCTCTGCTTCTGTACATGAAACTTCTCTGAAGGGCACGTGTTAGACCTGCCATCGTGGTGTTCCCTAGACAGCATATTAAAAAGCAGAGACATCGCTTTGCCAACAAACGTCCGTATAATCAGAGCTATGGCTTTTCCAGTTAGTCCATGTATGGATTTGAGATTTTAAACCATAGAGAAGGCTGAGTGGGAAGAACTGATGCTTTCAAACTGTGGTGTTGGAGAAGACTCGTGAGAGTCCCTTGGACAGCAAGAAGATCAAACCAGTCCATCCTAAAGAAAATCAACCCCAAAAATTCACTGGAAGGACTTCTGCTGAAGATGGAGCTCCAATACTTTGGCCACCTGATGCAAAGAGATGAGTTACTGGAAAAGACTCTGATGCTGGGAAAGATTGAGGGCAGGAGGAGAAGGGGACGACAGAGGATGAGATGGTTGGATGGCATCACTGACTCAATGGACATGAGTCTGAGCAAGCTCCGGGAGATAGTGATGGACAGGGAGGCCTGGCATGTTGCAGTCCATGGGGTTGCAAAGAGTCAGATGACTGAGTGACTGACAGTTTTTATATATAACTTTTTAAACAAGGGTTTCTAACCTCTCTTGAAGAGATCAGGAAAGTTACCTGTCCTGTGGTCCAGTGGGCTTAACCTCCAACTCCCCTTTCTTGTTCAACAGTCTTGACTGACCATCTCCTCCCATGCTGGTGAGTGGTCCAGAAAAAAAAAAAGGATTTGGTCCCGTCAATCCAAAAAGCTTTTTAAATTTAAAAAATCCTTTTTAAATTTTTTCCCCTGAACATGCTTATTTCAGGTTGCAGGGAAGTGTCCCTAATAGACCAGGGGTGAGATCCACACGACTTTGCCATCTTCCACTCTTAGCTAAGCTGTTGGCATGTTTTCGACTCACCTTCATTATCAACAAGTCAGCTTTAAACCCATGGACTGGTGATGAGAAATGCCCGACGTGAATTTGCCATCTCCTTCATGCCAGCTTGGTTCATTTTCTCACCGTGAAAAATACACCACAAACCCTGACAACTGCCTGAGACTTTATGAAACCTAAGAGGCAGTCATTTGATTTCTTTAAATTGGAGCTGATATTCAGTGTTGTGTTAATTTCTTCTGTACCGCAAGGTGACCCAGGTATCCATATATACACACATTCTTGTCCATATTTTCTCCCATGATGGTTTGCATGCCTGCTGTGCTCTCAGTCGTATCTGAGTCTTTGTGATGCCGTGGACTGTAGTCCATGGGATTCTCCAGGCAAGAACACTGGAGTGGGTTGCCATGCCCTTCTCCAGGGGATCTTCCCGACCCAGGGATCGAACTCGAGTCTCCTGCATTGGCAGGTGAGCAGAGAAGTCCATGATGGTCCCTCCCCGGCTTTTCAGTATAGTTCTGTGTTTATCCATCCTATATATAATCGTTTGCATCCGCCAGTCCCAAACTCCCAGTGCCTTCCTGTCCCAGCCCGCTCCCCGGCAGTCGTTTTCTTTACTTGTATTTGAGCAGAGTTTTCCTCGGAGCCGAACACACAGAACAGCGCACACTTAAGTGTCCAGCTGGATGAGTTTCTACCCAACGAACAGAGTTGGGTCAGCACCGCCACGACAAGAATGTAGAGAGTGACTGTGTTCCCAAAAGCTTTGCTCATGGCCAGTCTGAACGGGGCACGACAGCGCGTGGCGCCTCCCCCCACTCTGCTGACTGGTGAATTCCTTCTGCCTGTCGTGTAACCTGATGCTAGAGAGCAGAAACTCCTCGTGTATCCCTGGGTATGCACGAGCCTGGCCGTTTCCACTCAACTTGGCATTGATAAGATCCGTCCATGGTGTATCCAGGTGCCAGTCGTCCATTTATGCTGCTGAAAACTTCACCGAATATCCATGCTACTTTCCTTTGCATATATCTTGTCTCTCCCTGTACTTAAGTTTTGTTTTTGGCTAGGACGTATCCCAAGGATGTGTTTTTATGAGAAAAAGTGCCATGTGTACTAAACATTACGAGCACTTGAGTTTTCTGGGGAAAGTTCTGATAACTGTTTAAGAGTTTGGTTGTAAAAACTCTGGTGCCGACATTTTCCTTCAGAAGGTTGCAGTCAGAAGTTTATGTTTTTGAGTCCCCTGGGAAGTGATGAGACATGTTTTTAAGAAATACTGTCTTCTCCTCTCGCTTTCTAAGCTTTCCTCCTTTTGATCTCCATCCTTGTGGTTGTGGGTGTTGGTTCATCAGAATGTGTTGTGCTTGTCGCCATTGATTCATTTACCTGCCTTCTTCTCTTTCAGTCCAAAAGTCACAATCATTTCTTCTCCAGGTGATTAAATTATTCTAAGATTTGATTTATGGCCTCTCTCTCCTTCTCTGGGTTTCTTGATTCCCTCAGCTGGAAATCCTGCCAGCTTGCTGTGTGAGACCTCCTTCGTCTCTCCTCTGCCTCTCCAATTTACCTTCTATTTCTTTGTCACATTTGCGTTCTGTTCTGAAATATATTTTTATAAATTTGTTTTATTGAAGTAAAGTTTATTTACAGTGTTCTGAAATATATTTTTTATAAATTTGTGTTATCGAAGTAAAGTTTATTTACAGTGTCATGGTAAATTCTACCGTACAGCAGAAGTGATTCAGTTATACATATATTTATGTTCTTTTTTCATGTTCTGGGGAAATTTACTCAGTTTTATCCTATGCATTGTACATCTGTCTTCCTTCTGTTATGAGGCTTTCTGTGAAGTTTCTAGTAACTATCATTCACTCCTCCAGTTTTTCGGATAACATTATGTCTCTTTCTTGTTAGTCTCCCTGAAGATCCTAATTAGGTTTTTTGAAAGTGAAAGTCCGTGTCCGACTCTTTGTGACCACATGGACTACATATACAGTCCACGGAATTCTCCAGGCCAGAATACTGGAGTGGGTAGCCTTTCCCTTCTCCAGGGCGTCTTCCCAACCCAGGGATTGAGCCGAGGTTTCCCCTATTGCAGGCGGATTTTTTTTTTACCAGCTGAGCCACCAGGGAAGACCAAGAACACTGGAGTGGGCAGCCTCTCCCTTCTCCAGGGGATCTTCCCAACCCAGGAATTGAACCCAGGTCTCCCGCATTGCAGGTGGATTCTTTACCAACTGAGCTACCGTGGAAGCCCTTTTAGCTTTTTAGAGGGTTTCCTTTATTTATTCTGGTATACCAATGTTGAATTTTTTTAAGCGTTATTTATTTACTTTCGGCTGTGCTGGGTCTCGTGTACCCGCTGGACTGCCAGGGAAGGCCTCCCCGTTTTGTACGTTCTCAGTCGTTCTTGGGCGTCTTGAGAATGCCTTGGGCATCTTGCAGTCTGCTGCTGGTTTTCCTCCCAAGCTCCATTTCCCTGTTTCTGTTCCTGGATAATAATTCGGTTCCTCGCAGGTGGCTGCAGTGAGTGCTCTTTTGCAGAGTGTGACTCCGTTTCTAAGGGACTTCTGTCAAAATGTGGGCATGACCGGTCCTGTCCACAGACACAGATTGTCCTCTGGGGGCCCATGGAGGCCACAGCGGCCCCTTAGGATCCCAGCAGAGGCAAAAGGCAAGTGAGGAACCTGTGTGCGTCACTCCATGCTAAACCGTCCCTCAATTTGTTTTTCTGTGTCCACTGAGGGACCCCGTATCACCTTGGTTTTTGTTCTTCTCTTCTTGTATCCCTCAGCTGCATTAAGAGCTTCTCCATGGAAATCTCTCACTATTTAGGAGGCAGGTCACGAGTCTTTGCCCAGAACAGATACTGCAGCTGGTTTATAACCATATTGGGCTATCTGGTAAACCTCCGTGTCCCAACCCCTCCGGCCTTGATTTCAGCTGCTGACTGTCTCTGGGTCCCACACACATCCCATTCGAAGGTTCATTTGTCAATTTTCCACCTGGAGAGTCTTATTTCCATTGAACAATGTGAAGTGTTCTGGCAAGCTGGTTGTACCCTTTCATCTTTTGACACTACCATGGTGCGGGCATTTGTTTTTACTTCAGAAACATATGAGGGTGTAAATAGTCAAAGATGTGGCTGCAGACACCAGGACTTCCTGGTGGCCCAGGGATGCTTGCGCTGCAGGAGCTGTGGGTCCGCGCCCTGGCCAGGGAAAGCAGAAGCCAGCATGCCAAGACCTGGCCAAAAAAATAATTTTGCAGCTTCCCTGCGGGCTCAGATGGTGAAGAGTCTGCCTGCAATGTGGGAGACCCGGGTTTGATCCCTGGGTCAAGGAGATCCCCTGGAGAAGGAAAAGGCAACCCACTCCACTCTTCTTGCCTGGAGAATTCCATGGACGGAGGAGCCTGGCGGGCTGCAGTCCACAGGGCCACACTGGTGGACTGATCGACCAGCACTCTCAGTCACCATGTAGAACCAGAAATTCCATCTGCAAGTTATAAGGCAACTACCAGACGGGTCAGGCAGATGGCATACAGCTTCCTAAAATTCCCCTTACAAAATATGTATCCTTAAACTAGAGGATTGGAGATTATTATTTTATTTTTTAATACACACATATATATATTTTTGCTTCCCTGATAGCTCAGCTGGTAAAGAATGTGCCTGCAATGTGGGAGACCTGGGCTTGATCCCTGGGTTGGGTAGATCCCCTGGAGAAGAGAAAGGCTACCCACTCCAGTATTCAGATTGGACTCACTGACCAACACTTTCAGTCACCATGTTGAACCAGAAATTCCATCCGCAAGTTATAAAGCAACTTCCAGACGGGTCAAATAGATGGTATATAGCTTCTTAAAATTCCCCTTACAAAGCATGTATCCTTAAGCTAGATGATTGGAGATTATTATTTCATTTCTTAATATTTTTAAAGATTTATTTTTTTTTATCTGGCTCTGCCAGTTCTTAGCTGCAGCATGCAGGCTCTTTTGCTCTGGCGTGTGGCATGTAGTTCTCCAAACAGGACTTGAATCTGGCCCTCCTGCATTGGGAGCGCAAGTCTTAACTACTGGGTTACCAGAAAGTGTTAAGAGAAAGTGTTAGTCACTCAGACGTGTCCGACTCTTTGTGACCCCATGAACTGTAGCTCTCCAGGCTCCTCTGTCCACGGGGGTTCTTCAGGCAAGAATACTGGAGTGGGTTGCCATGCCCTGCTCCCATGGATCTTCCTGACCCAGGGTTTATTTATATGACCCAGCTGGGTCTTTGTCAAGGTCCAGCCTTTGAACTCATAGGTATGGCATGTGGGATCTAGTTCCATGACCAGATTGAAACTTATTTTATATCCCAGATCAACAGTGATTTTAAAATATTTAGTCAGAAGTATTTGTATTTGTTGGTCCCCAGACAAAAACTGAGCACACTGAAAAATTACCTTCTTTCTCAAAGCTGCTTCAGTGTCTTTAGAATTTTGACCTTCATCCTCTTTTATATTGACTTATGGTGGCTCAGACGGTAAAGCGTCTGTCTACAATGCAGGAGACCCGGGTTCGATCCTTGTGTCGGGAAGATCCGCTGGAGAAGGAAATGGCAATCCACTCCAGTACTATTGCCTGAAAAATCCCATGAACAGGGGAGCCTGGTAGGCTACAGTCCATGGGGTCGCCAACAGTCGGACATGACTGAGCAACTTCACTTATGTTTTAGAATCAGTAATCTGACCCACCCATTGACACTGAGATTCTATATACTTCACTATTGTTTCTTTCATTTACTTAGTCTATTTTTTTTGTTGTTGTTGTTGTTCAACCCGGGGATCAAACTCATTCCAACTGTGCATACAGAGTGTGAGTGATTAGTATTTAGCGGTAGAAAATTGACCTTGTCTTTATTAGGAAGCTTAAGTGTTGTGTGCAGTCTGATTCTCTTTCCATGAATGAGGAGACAGGTAAACAGCACTTCATTTGCAAGTTCTTACCCTTCCTCAGCACTTAACAAATAACGTGACTGTCACATGGAGCTATTTCCCACTGGTGAATTCCTTAGTTTTGTTCAGCAACTTTGAGCTAGACAAAAGGGCAGACGTTTTCTCTCTAAGGTCCTTTTCTTGTGTTTATGAGGTTGCGTAATTCCTGAAGCAAATTACTCTTTATAAAAGTGCTTTGAAAATTGCATCTTATTTTACTTTTATTATTATTTTTAAATCTATTTATTTGTGGCTGTACTGTGGAAACAGTAAGAGACTTTATTTTGGGGGGCTCTGAAATCACTGCACATGGTAGGTGAAGCCTTGAAATTAAAAGACACTTGCTGCTTGGAAGAAAAGCTATGACCAACCTGGTTCAGTTCAGTTCACTCACTAAGTCGTGTCCAACTCTTTGCGACCCCATGAATCGCAGCACACCAGGCCTCCCTGTCCATCACCAACTCCTGGAGTTCACTCAAACTAACGTCCATTGAATCGGTGATGCCATCCAGCCATCTCATCCACTGTCGTCCCCTTCTCCTCCTGCCCCCAATCCCTCCCAGCATCAGAGTCTTTTCCAATGAGTCAACTCTTCGCATGAGGTTGCCAAAGTATTGGAGTTTCAGCTTTATCATCAGTCCTTCCAAAGAAATCCCAGGGTTGATCTCCTTTAGAATGGACTGGTTGGATCTCCTAGACTGGTTGCAGTCCAAGGGATTCTCAAGAGTCTTCTCCAACACCACAGTTCAAAAGCATCAATTCTTTGGCGTTCAGCTTTCTTCACAATCCAACTCTCACATCCATACATGACCACAGCCTTGACTAGATGGACCTTTGTTGGCAAAGTAATGTCTCTGGTTTTTTTTCTTTTTTTTTTTTTTTATTGTAAATCAAAACATTATCACAAATAAGATTACCTGTACTTGATAGTATACATGTTTCAATATGCTATCTAGGTTGGTCATAACTTTCCATCCAAGGAGTAAGCCTCTTTTAATTTCATGGCTGCAATCACCATCTGCAGTGATTTTGGAGCCCCCCAAAATAAAGTCTGACACTGTTTCCACTGTTTCCCCATCTATTTCCCATGAAGTGATGGGACCAGATGCCATGATCTTCATTTTCTGGATGTTGAGCTTTAAGCCAACTTTTTCACTCTCCTCTTTCACTCTCATCAAGAGGCTTTTTAGCTCCTCTTCACTTTCTGCCATAAGAGTGGTGTCATCTGCATATCTGAGGTTATTGATATTTCTCCCAGCAATCTTGATTCCAGCTTGTGCTTCTTCCAGCCCAGCATTTCTCATGATGTAATCTGCATAGAAGTTAAATAAGCAGGGTGACAATATATAGCCTTGACGTACTCCTTTTCCTATTTGGAACCAGTCTGTTGTTCCATGTCCAGTTCTAACTGTTGCTTTCTGACCTGCATACTGGTTTCTCAAGAGGCAGGTCAGGTGGTCTGGTATGCCCATCTCTTTCAGAATTTTCCAGTTTCTTGTGATCCACACAGTCAAAGGCTTTGGCATAGTCAATAAAGCAGATGTTTTTCTGCAACTCCTTTGCTTTTTCCTTGATCCAGTGGATGTTGGCAACGGCGCAGGAGTGGCCGAGAGGAGCTACCGCACGTCCGAGGCCAGGGTCAGCGGCCAAGATGAGCTATCCCCTGCCCGAGGCCAGGGGCAGCAGCTGAGAGGAGCAACCCCACATCCAAGGAGCGGTGGCTGCATGGGCGCAGGAGGGCAGAGAGGAGCTACTCCATGTTCAAGGTCAGGAGGGGCGGAGGTAAGAAGATAACCCTTGTCCAAGGTAAGAGAAACCCAAGTAAGACGGTAGGTGTTTTGAGAGGGCATCAGAGGGCAGACACACTGAAACCATAATCACAGAAAACTAGTCAATCTAATCACACGGATGACAGCCTTGTCTAACTCAGTGAAACCCAGCCATGCCCTGTGGGGCCACCCAAGACAGAGGGGTCATGGTGGAGAGGTCTGACACGATGTGGTAGAGTGGAGAAAGGAATGGCAAACTACTTCAGTATTCTTTCCTTGAGAACCCCACGAACAGGATGAAAAGGCAAAATGACCAACTTAGACAGCATATTAAAAAGCAGAGATATTGCTTTACCAACAAAGGTCCGTCTAGTCAGAGCTATGGTTTTTCCAGTGGTCGTGTATGGATGTGAGAGTTGGACATAAAGAAAACTGAGCACCAAGGAAGTGATGCTTTTGAACTGTGGTGTTGGAGTAGACTCCTGAGAGTCCCTTGGACTGCAAGGAGATCCAACCAGTCCATCCTAAAGGACATAAGTTCTGAATATTCATTGGATGGACTGGTGCTGAAGCTGACACTCCTGTACTCTGGCCACCTGATGCGAAGAGCCGACTCATTGGGAAAGACCCTGATGCTGGGGAAGATTGAGGGCAGGAGGAGAAGGGGGCGACAGAGGATGAGATGGTTGGATGGCAACACCGACATGATGGACGTGAGTTTCAGCAAACTCTGGGGGTGGGTGATGGACAGAGAGGCCTGGTGTGCTGCAGTCCACGGGATCGCAGAGTTGGACACGACTGGGCAACTGAACTGAACTGAGCGGTGCTGGGTGTCTGTTGCTGCACACGGGCTCTCTCTAGTTCCGGGTAGCAGGCTTCTTGTTGCCGCGTCTTCTCTTGTTGCATTGAAGAGGCTGTAGGCCGTTTGCGCTTCAGGAGTTGCAGTTCCCAGGCTCTCAATCACACACTCAAAAGCATGGCTTTTCCACACAGGCTTAGTTGCTCCTTGGCTTGTGGGATCTTCCAGGACCAGGTATCGAACCTGTGTCTCCTGCCTTGGCAGGCAAGATTCTTTACTATTGAGCCCCCAAGAAAGCCCACATTTCATTTTTATAACACCACCCCTTAGAACATTTCAACCAAAAAAAAAAGACAAATTCTGGACACCGCTCAAATGATGACTGTTTCTTAGAAGCTGGAATATTTCAGTAAGGAAAATACTCTTTAAGTATTCCATCACTGAGGAATATTCTGAATCCATTTGACCCAGAATCTCAACGGTTGAAGTTTTACTCACCAGTAGACTTTCAGCATTTAAATGTAGCTCTTGCCAACTAACATGCTGGCAGAAAAAGCAATTCACTCAAATTATGAATTTCTTGAATTAGTTCATCTAGCAAAGAAGAGAACAAATCTATTGTGAACTGAGGTGAGAGCATCATTTGGATTAGAAACGAATGAGTTAGAAGGCTACCTGTTTCTACATTCAGCTGCGAGGAGAACAGAGGTGGTGGTCAAACCCACTGAACAGGAATTAAATGTTTTATGCTGTAGAGTGGGGCTTCCCTGATGGCTCAGTGGGAAGAGAACCTTCCTGCCAATGCAGGAAATGCAGGAGACACGGGTTGATCCCTGGATAGGAAAGATCCCCTGGAATAGGGAATGGCAAGCCACTCCAGTACGCTTGCCTGGAAAACCCCATGGACAGATGAGCCTGGCGGGCTGTAGTCCATGGGGTCAGTAGGAGTTGGACACAACTGACTGCATGCACACCCACATCGGGTGAGGAGTGAAGAAGCCCATCTAAGTATGGAAAAAGATGGTTCCAACTTGATTCTCCAGTGTGGCAAGATTAATGATGGAATCGCCCGCTCAATCCTAGAAAGTTAAAGTGTCCGCTCAGTCATGCCCGACTCTTTGCAACCCCATGCTTTGTACATGGGACTTTCCAGGCAAGAATACTGGAGTGGGTTGCCATTTCCTTCTCCAAGGGAATCTTCCTCACCCAGGGATTGAACTCGGGTCTCTTGCATGGCAGGTAAATTCTTGACCATCTGAGTCAATCCTAAGAGCTCATTCAAAGAATATACAAGTCCTGAGAGTTCCCTGGTGGTCCGGTGGCTAAGACTCTGAGCTCCCAGTTTGATCCCTGGTCCTGGAAGTAGATCCTGCTTGTGGCAGCAAAGATCCCAAGTAAAGATTTTTTAAAAGAGATTCACAAGTCAAATGTGTTTCTGGATTCTCTTATCACTAGAATTCTTACTTACAGCACTTCGCTCCTCATTAGAACCTCAATCAAGACAATCTCCTGAGCCTAGTTCTGTATCTTTGCACTGAAAATTCCAAGTGATTTTTTTAAAATCCCCCTTAAAGTCTGAATTGTGGTAAATTAGAGTAATATAAACACAGTTTCATGGTGAGATGCTCGCTGCAGTAGACTCATCTGTCACATTTAAGACCTGCTCGAGAGACAATCTGACGATGGATAAATGGAATTGCTGTCCCCGTTTCGAGCAGTGCCATCAATAATTGGCTAAAAATCATGCTTTATCATTTTTGCAATCAATAATTTCATATTATTCCAGGATACAGGCCAGTTCTTGATCAATGATTCTGTTGAACCTCTGAAATTTTCACATGAAATAATCTATATATTTTTAAAATCTTCATGTTTAAAGGAGATGTCTGAAAGCCTACTGTTATAAATCAAGTTGCTGGGTGACCTGGGATATCTTATTCTTCAACTGATATTTTTGTGTCTTAATACATCCTTCCGTGGAAACAAATCTTGAGAATACTAAGGAGCGTTCAAGTTTTCAGAAACTACAGTTGCCTGGAAAAAACGGAAACACATTATGCCCTGAATTTTCCTCTTAAGAAACAATGTGAGTTGTCAATATTACAAGGTAACAAATAGCCTAGTCTATTCAATGAAGAAAATATATGTTTCCTATATTAGGAAACTGGTTCAGGCACACTCTCAGGAGTACGCTTTGCCTTTGGATAAGGGGAAAGACACAAAGCCTTCAAAGAGAAGCACACTGAATAAACCAGGCACTCCCAGGCGCTGCTAGCGGTAACGAATCCGCCTTGCCAGTGAAGGAGACGCACGATACGAGGGTTCGATCCCTGAGTTGGGAAGATCCCCTGGAGAAAGAGATGGCAACCCGCTCCGGTATTCTTGCCTGGAGAATCCCCATGGACACACTCAGTCGTACACGACTGAGTACCCACTCTTGCTTGCTTATGCAAGGAAAGAAGAAAGGATATGTTCTTAGAGGATGTGTCAAGATTCCTAAAATCACCTGGGTCAGCTGAAGGGGAAATTATTCAGATGGGTTGAATGGTGATAGCCATTTTTAGTTGGCAAGCCTACTGTGTGTTAAGGGGCTTGATTGAAATTGTCCTTCTTCCTGATGGCGCCCTGCAGGCGGATCTTGCTGTGTGAATTTTGCAAACGAGAAAATGGATATTGTGATGTCAGTTCCTTGTTGGAAGTCTAGTGAGTGGCAGCTTCTCATCTGAGACTCCTCTGGGTGCCATCCGCGGAGCTGGTGTGAAACACCCTTTGTCAGGAAGAACACGATTTGCTGTTGCTGTCTAGTTCTCAGTCGTGTCCGACTTTTGCAACCTTGTGGACTCTATCCTGCCAGGCTCCCCTGTCCATGGGATTCTCCAGGCAAGAATACTGGAGTGGGTTGCTATTTCCTTCTCCAGGGGATCTTCCCGACCCTGGGGTTGAATGTATGTCTCCTGCTTGGCAGGTGGCTTCTGTACCACTGAGCCACCTGGGAAGCCCCAGAAATTATCAGGGAAATAGAAATTGTGATTATGGGCCACACAGGACCATGAAAGCTTATGGAAGGATTTTAATTTTTAAAAGATATTTACTTGGCTGCTCCAAGTCTCCGTTGCAGCATGTCAGATCTTTGACCTTCCTCATGGTATGCGGGGTCTTAACTTAGCTGCAGCGCTCAAACACTTAGTGAACGCCATGTGGGATGTACTTCCCTGACCAGGGGTCGGTCCCAGGTCCCCTGCACTGGGAGCCTGGAGTGTTAAGCCACTGGACCACCAGGGACATCCCTGGAAGGAGTTTTCAATTATGCTCAAAGAAGTGAACAAGTGTAACCCATGTCCACTCCCCTTCCTTCTTACCTCCACAGGAACTCATTCAACTGCCTTTATTCATCTTTTTCCTTTTTTTTTCTTTTCAGTTTTCACTGTAGCTCTTGATGCAGGCATGCATTCTTTTTCATTCATTTTTCATTCATTGGGTAAATGTCGTTAAGTGTTTACGAGGCGTTAAGGTCCCAGCCTTCCTCTTCCTGCCTCAAGGATTTCTTTTAATATGGGAGATTTTTGTTTGTTTGTTTTTAAGGGCAAAGAAGCCACTCCTTGCTATACCACTGTCACTTAGATCGCATTCAGTTGATATCGATGTCTGAGTTCTTCAGTCTCACGCTGCATTGTTTAGGCTCTTATACTGAGGACGTCTGTTCCTCCTGAGTGTGAAATAGCATCTCTCATCTTTTCTACACCTCACGCAGCAATATGCTGCCACTTCCATCTCCTCTTGTAATTACTTTGAGATTATTGTCTGGAGACCCTGTCTTCGGTGTTTTGAGCATTCCGATTTCAGACAGCAAGCCTGAATTTTGAAAGTGAACATGTGTGACAGTGCTTTGGAGCAGGTATATCTGGTCAGGGGTAGAAATCAAGGGAGGTGCTTCTCAGCACATCACAGACCTTATTTGCCAGTTTCAGGCCCCCTGCTGTCTTGTATCCCTTGAAAGAGTCTGGCTTGTGATTTCATCAAGGAAAGAGTTGATGGAGATTAATTTAAATGAGATGGTTGTTTAGTTTTTTAAGTTGTGTCTGAGTCTTTGTGACCGTATGGACTATAGCCAGATTTTTAAGTTGCATGTGACTCTTTGTGACCTCAGGGACTATAGCCTGCCAGGCTCCTCTGTCCGTGGGATTCCCCAGGCAAGAATACTGGAGTGGGTTGCCCTTTCTTCCTCCAAAATGAGGTGGGGTCGATGCAAATTTGGGCTATACTATGTGGCTTAATTCCAGAGGAATGGACCAGAGGTGAAACGTGGTACAGTCTCAGAGCTGGAAGCCATGGCTTGTAATCATTGTGATCGTAGATGAAATAATAATTTGGGATCCTTTGCTAATCACTGAAACCGTGGAAGGGGCTGCTGACAAGCACGAATGGGCAGGTGATTAACGTGAATTTGCATGCACTTACAGTTCTATCATTGTCTGCAAGATTCCTTCTCTAAAAATGGACTTTACATCTTTCAAAATGCTCAGGAAATCAAAGGAAGGGAAAAAAATAGGTGCAGTTCATCCATAATGCTTAATAAAAAAAAATGACCTCTCCCTCACACAAGACAATTATCCCATGATGCTGTTATCTTTAATTACATGATGGGCTCATTGAATGTTTTTAGGTCATTAACGATAACTAATTTCATAGCTGAATTTTGCCATCTTCACTAAATATTGAAGCTGGGAGCTTTGCAAACATACTTGATCCACCTGTCAAGACTGTGTTCAGTTCAGTTCAGTTTAGTCACTCAGTTGCGGCCGAATTTTTGTGACCCCATGGACTGTACAGTCCACGGAATTCTCCAGGCCAGAATACTGGAGTGGGTAGCCTTTCCCTTCTCCCCGGGGGATCTTCGCAACCCAGGGATCGAACCTGCGTCTCTGGCATCTCCTGGGTTGACAGCCGGATTCTTTACCGCAGCGTCCCACCTAGGAAGCTTCTGCTAACCCTAAAGTCCCAGTCCATTGCGCTCCCCTGCACCCCTGTTCCTTAGCAACCACAAGTCTGTGTTTTAACAGTCTCTTTCTGTTTCATACATTAGTAATCTTAACAAGTCATTGTTTTCAAGTGATGCATCTTTGCAAATGAACTCGAGACGCTGAATTACGCAGACACAAGGGACAGACCGTATATGGCAGTAGAGCTCAGACCAGGCATATATTCATCACGCAGCTCTGCATACCTTCTTCCAAGGCATCCCAGTACACTTCTCTCTATTTATTTATTTATTTGCCTCTGAGGACCAACCAGAGAAGGGGAAATATACTCCCCGAACCGACACGTGAGGTCCCTCACTTCTGGTTATCTGTCTCCACCTCCTCAAGCTAACAGCCTCCAAGCAGGGGACATCAGAACCCGTTGCTTTTCTCTCTATCTTGCTTTTCCACCCTCTGCCTGCCTTTGGGAGCTCCGTTGGTAAAGAATCTGCCTGCAAGGCAGGAGACCCCAGTTGGATTCCTGGATCGGGAAGATGCGCTGCAGAGGGGATGGGCTACCCACGCCAGTATTCTTGGGCTTCCCTTGTGGCTCAGCTGGTAAAGAATCAACCTGCAATGCGGGAGACCTGGGTTCGATCCCTGGGTTGGGAAGATGCCCTGGAGAAGGGGAAGGCTACCCACTCTAGTGTTCTGGCCTGGAGAATTCCCTGGCCTGAATAGTCCATGGAATTGCAAAGAGTCGGACATGACTGAGCAACGTTTGCCCTCTCTCACTATGTCTACTGGGGGCAAATGGGAATAATGCATTGAACGCCCTCTCCAAGAATAAAAAAAAAAAAAGTAATGTTTTTTGTTTTGTTTTGTTTTTTTTTCCATTAATAATTGAGAATCACTTCTGCAGTCACCCCAGTACTGTTAGTTTTTATTCTTCTTAAAAAATGCTTTCACATAACATACATCTCCTTTAAATGCTTGTTTTCTTTATATTTTTGGCCACTCAGGCATGTGAGAGCTTACCTCCCTGACCAGGGATTGAACCTGCACGCCCTGCATTGGAAGCCCAGAGTTGTAACTGCTGGGCTGCCAGGAAAGCCCTCTAGTTTTTCTTCTGTTTTATTCCCTCCCCTCCTCTGGTATATTTGAAAAGCTGAGCAGACACGTCAGTCAGTGAGACCAGAGACGTGGGTGGAGGGTTGCGAGAGCTGGGAAACAGGGGTCCGTGACCAGCCGATTCCAGCTGACTGTGTGTAGACATAAGCTCTGAGGGGGATCTCTGATACCACCCCAGAGGAGGCTGCAGCAATGGGAAGGCAGTTGCTCACATGTTTTTGGAGAAAAGACAGGATTCAGGGCAAGTCTCTACAGCTGAGTTGCTTTTCTCTGCAATTGGCTCCATCAGAGGGGTGCCAAGTGAACATCAGCGTAGGTCACTGCAGGGGTTCTTTGTGTGGGGTGATTTTTGTCTGGCTTTTTATCCAGCCGCCTCACATGACTGTAGGCATCGACCTCTGAAGGCTCTCTTTCTTGTAATAATGGTTTTCTTACCTGTGGGCCTCCCTAACAAAAGGAATAGAAGATGAAGCGGTCTGGGTAGACACGTGTGATGTCAGTGTGTCCTCCAAGTGTCTCAGAAAAACTGTGAAGTCCCTTTGGTGTTGTCTGTTCTTAAAGACGCCCCTTGGTCTCTCCAGGAATTTCACCGGAGCGGGAGGTGGGTGCTTTGAAGCAGCAAGGCACGGTTCGAGTTTAATTCTAAGGCCATGTCAGCAAAGAAAGACTCCAGCGCAAGTTGGGAATTTGATTCCCTCGGAGAGGAAAAGGCAAGACAGTGTTTCTGAAAATAAACGCTTTTGAACATAAAACAGAGAAATTGCACGAAAGCAATCTTCTGTGTTTGATGGCAATTTCCATTTCTGTTTCACTCGCTTGTTCAGGTAAAATTACAGTGGAGCTGGCTTTCCTACTTAACTGATCTCGGAATACAGCCCCCCAGATCTTCAGCTGTTGACTTTTGAAACATCACTTACAGAAAAGGCATTTATCAAGCATACTTCTCTTGTATTTCTTGATAAAAAAGAAAGGCCAATAGGACATTAAAGTCTATCTTTCTAGCCGATCATACTGCCATTTACCTTTGAAAATGGAATCAGAGAGAAAGAGGTCATGGTTGACAGCCTCTTACAAAAAGGCTGTTTCTGGCAAAATCTTCTGTTAAGCAAGGATATGAACTTGGGGGCGCTTATCTGCCGATTCCCACATCCTGTTAGTTTTGAGGGTGGTCCCCCGGGTTTGACCTGAGGGTCTGAAACTCCTGTGGTGTTAAGGGGGCGTGGGAGAAACCTTGGAGATGGCTGGAGATGATCAAAGGTGGGTCATGGAGCTGTCCACTCACACAGTGCTGAAATCAGAGGGGAAGATCAGAATTTTAGATGACATTCTGTTGATGAAATATGCGTCTTCTGTGTCTGAAAAAGTCCTGAAGGAGAGCATTAAGTAAGGCATAGTACACTCAGAAGGGAATTTGTTATATGCTTTGCCAGCTGGGATTCCTGAAAGTAAAAACGGGGACCTAATGTTGGTCTTCCCTGGTGGCTCAGATGGTAAAGAAACTGCCTGCAATGCAGGAGACCTGGGTTTGATCCCCGGGTCGGGAAAGTCCCCTGGAGAAGAAAATGGCCACCCACTCCAGCATTCATGCCTGGGGACTCCCGTGGACAAAGAAGCCTGGCGGGCTACAGTCCATGGGGTTGCAGAGTCAGACATGACTTAGCGACTAAACAGACATGCTCAAGGTTGGAAAAGTGAGCCTGTGGTGGGCCTGGATTGCAAAGTCATAAAGTCTGGACCTTGTAGGTGAGCCAGGCTTAAAGTAAGGAAATTCTGAATTGTAAGAGAATGAGCATTATATTCTAATCATTGAAATAGGGAAGTGTTTTCATCTATGCCACTCTGGTAGAATTCCAAGCCGGAGAAAGAGTAAAGACAGACAGTGGCTAGAGAAAGAGGGAGACTAGCATGATGGAGATTTTTATTACGGTGGAATCCGATGAAGGAGAGTCAGAACAGCCTTAATGAGAAACTTGAACCAGTTTTAAAGCTCGAAGGTGAAGTGAATCCGTTTTGACTGAGTTAGATGATTCCGTAAGTGACTTTGTGAAGAGAGAGTACGAGCTTTTAGTGATTCCTGAATAAAAAATGCATGAAGCCTGCTCACTTCTTAGATCAAAAGCATTTTCTACGAAGTCAGCCCTTTGGTCTTTTGCGGAATGACAGTATAGACAAGCCGTAGCCAGCACACTTGTCCATCTCTTTCTGTACCGTGAACGTTTTGATGTTCCCTTGATTGGAGTGACTGCGCCATTAAAATTGCCATTAACAAGTGTATCGGATACGACTTACAAGTCAGCTGTGTGCTAGCTACAAAATCATTTGTCTTGGCTGATCCTGTGAGATGAGGCACTGACCAAGGTATATAATCCTGAAAACATCTCCACCGAAACGAAGAGCGGCATACTGGAACTCAGTGTTTGAAAAGCTCGGAAGGTAAACCAGCTTCTGAGATGATAATCATGGCTGTGGAGGGCTCCACGGTGAAAGAATCTTCCTGCAGTGCAGCAGATGCGGGGGACGTGGGTTTGATCCCTGGGCTGGGAAGGTTCCCTGGAGGAGGGAATAGCAACCCACTCCAGTATTCTTGCCTGGAGAATTCCATGGACTGAGGAGCCTGGTGGGCTAGAATCCGTGGGGTCACAAAGAGTCGGATGCAGCTGAGGGGAGTGAGCATGCAGTGTGTACATTAATGCTTGCATCCTTAGTGAAGTGTGTTGAAAGACACGGTGGTCCGTTCCCTCTTGCTTAATTTGCCTTTTAAATGAAATCACCATGTTAGTTACTTCGTAGATATGTTAGGTTCTGTCATTGTGGCTCTCCTGTGAAAGCTTTGTGTGCTTTGTATGCATTTTGTTAACGTTTCGCCTATTTTTATTATTTACTGGCATATCCTGCCCCTGAAACTGCAGACAGCATATGCGCAAGGAAAGTGTTCACCGTTCAGTTAGGTCTGACTCTGTGACCCCGTGGACTGTAGCCCACCAGGCTCCTCTGTGCATGGGATTCTCCAGGCAGAATACTGGAGTGGGTTGCTGTTCCTCTCTCCAGGGGATCTTCCCCACCCAGGGATCGAACCCTGGGTCTCCTGCACCGGAGACAGATTCTTTACCAGCTGAGTCACCGGAGAAGCCGGTATCCAGTAAGGAAGTCCACCTTTGTTTACCTGGAACGTGGCCCACCTTGATTGGTCTTTGCCGCTCTCTGAGGGTCGGTTGAGTGTTATATCCCAATCAGCTGTCGATACCGTCGTCTGTATTGATTCCCACCTGATGTGGTACTTGACTCACTGCCGGGAGTTGTTCTGGTTCTTCATCTCCACTGTTTCTCATCCAGTTATTTACAGACTGTCAATAGGACGGTTGGCACTTCAGCACGGGTAACCTGAGCTCCGTTGGCGTTTTCAAGATTCCTGTCTTGGAGCATACGGGCATGTTTTTTATGGTAACGCACGTCTGTAATCTGATTCTTTGCTACCTCATGGACTGTAGCCCACCAGGCTCCTCTGCCCATGGGGTTCTCCAGCCAAGAATACTGGAGTGGGTTGCTATGTCCTTCTCCAGGGGATCTTCCCAACCCAGGGATGAAACCTGGGTCTTCCGCGTTGCAGGCAGACTCTTTACCCTCTGAGCCACTGGTCTACAGGATGTTAGCTTGACGGATGAAGGATGTAAACACAGTAAACACCGGATATGCCCCTTCCCCCGGCTGTTTATAATCTTTTACAAGTGTGGTGGACAATAACAGGTCCAGTTAGGTACATAAATATGTTCTTGCTCTCTGTCCGTGTGGACAGGCTATGGAAAATGTGTTAAGAGAAAAGGCTGCCTTTGGGAGAATTCCTTAGCAAGAAGGTACAGTCCCTGCCTTTCTGTTTATAGGGCTTATTTTTCATGGTTTTCACATTGAGCCTCCTGTAACCCTCATCAGAATGCTTCTTTTTTAAAGAAAAGCTTTTTATTTTGTATTGGGGTATAGCTGATTAACAATGTTGTGATGGTTTTAGGGAGATAGCAAAGATATACATGTATCTTTTCTCCTCCAAACTCCCCACCACCCTGTACGTACCCGACTTCATCTGATCCCTGAAGCTGCTAGCTTCAGGATCAGACCTGGTTAATACTTGGATGGGAGAATGCTTCTTGCTATGGAAAAAAATAAAAAAAAGCCAAACATCCTTCATCCTTCAAGCTAACACTGTAGACGGTAAAGAATCCACCTGCAATGCAGGAGACCCAGGTTCGATCCTGGGTCAGAAAGATACCGTGGAGAACGGAATGGCACTGGACTCCAGTGTTTTTGCGTGAAGATTCCCATGGACAGAGGAGCCTAGTGAGCTACAGTCCCTGGGGCCACAGAGAGTCAGGCACAAATGAACCACTTTCACTTTCTTTTCACTTTAGACCCCAGATCGTGTGTTTCTGGAGACCTCAAGCATTGGAACTCAGCTTCCCCCAGAAGAAGCAGACCTAGAACTTAGCCATAACCTCAAGGCTGCCTTGGGCCCTTCAGGCTCGTGCAGGCTTGTGCAGAGGAGTGATGTACCTTATTCAGAAGCCTCCTGTCCTCAAACTGTGCAGAGCTTCCGACTGATAGCTCCGCAGTTGAGGACTCGGTTTGCTGCTGCTGTTACTGTCCAGTTGCTCTCTGCGTCCCCATGGACTGCAGCACGCCAGGACTTGGTTACAGCTAGTCTCCTCACTCACCCCCACCCCTACACCGGTATGACGAGGCTTGGATCTTCATCCTTCTTGTGTGCGTCTTGTGAGAGCATCCCACGGTGTGGGTTGGGAGGGCCTGCCGGAGCCCTGCCTCCGTGGCAAGCGTTTCACTAAACAGTTGTCAAACGAGAGCCTTTAGGGCGTGAAGGATGAGATTTCCCTTGCCTATTTAGAAGCTGAAGAACAGTGAGGGGCTGAGCTACTTAGCTCAGCTTTCCTTTGGCTGCCACCTTTTTGTGCTTCAAGAGTCGCCCGCAGGAGCTACGTTTGTGCCCCACCGTTGACATGTTCAGACCATAACTCATAGGTATCCTTGTATCAGGAGTTAATAGTAACATTTAATACACCCAGGAAGGGCTGGGACCTCCCAACTTGTTCAATGACAGACGCTATGAGAGATGCACTCTCCTGGCGGTGCAGTGGTTAAGACTCTGCACTTCCACTCCAAGGGGTCACAGGTTCGATCCTTGGTCAGGGAACTAACATCCTGCATGTTGTGCAGAGCAGCCAGAAAAAGGAAAAAAGAATAAGAGATGCTAGGAGAATGTTCTAGGGACTTCCAACTTTAGAATAAATGTCAGCTTCATGCCCTTCAGCTAAGGTTTCTTAACCCTTTGAAGTTTTTTAAACCGTCTAAGAATTTCCTGGTAGTGATAAAATTATGTGTGCATATGTGTGCATCACAAAGAGCATTTGCTGTTCAGTTGCTGAGTCTCGTCCAACTCTTCACAACCCCATGGACCACAGCACTCTAGGCTTCCCTGTCCTTCACCAGCTCCCAGAGTTTGGTCAGACTCATGTCCATTGAGTCAGTGATGCCATGTAAGCTTCTCATCTTCTGCTTCCCCCTTCTCCTTTCGCCTTCACCCTTTCCCAGTATCAGGGTCTTTTCCAATCAGTCAGCTCATCACATCAGGTGGCCAAACAATTGGCGCTTCAGCTTCAGCATTAATGCTTCCGATGAATATTCAGGGTTGATTTCCCTTAGGGACTGAATGGTTTGATCTCCTTCTTGTCAAAGGGACTCTCAAGTGTCTTCTCCAGCACCACAGTTCAAAAGCATCAATTCTTTAACACTTGGCCTTCTTTATGGTCCAACTCTCACTTCTTGAAATTCTCAAAAGCATAAGTGTCTGTATAAGAAAGTACCCCCTGTGGTTCCAAAGGGAACCTGACTCTTCTCTGGGCTGATTCTAGACGTAGAGACTGTGCCATTCTTGGGTCAGGACAAAGGGACCACCTAGAAAAGGTTTGCTCTCCAGGGTTGTTTAGAATCTAGCTTCTCTCTTTGTGGTTCTGCTAAGCTTTACCATGCGTTACTACGCTGCAGGTTGGGAGGGTTCCTTGCGGGTCTATCTGCCGTTAAGGTCAAGAGAGGGGGAAATTGATGAGTATGTCGGCTGGTGACACTCATGGTGGGGCAAAAAGATAGAAAAAAACAACGGTCTTTTTAGCGTTGATTGCCACTTGGATAAGGATCCAAGTTGTTAGGTGACTGCTCGTCAAAACGCAAAAGGGAGATCAAAGAGGCTGGTGGGGGTTTTCAGTTTCTCTTTCTCTGAACCTCCTGCCTTCCCCCTGGGATTCATCCTTAGAACTTGGTTCTTTTTTTTTTTTTAAAGACTCAGTTCTAAGTGTTCTCCTGGCACCGCTGGTCTCCCTGAAGTCAGCCAGTGATGGATTAACACGCATGCTCCTTCCTCATGCTGGTCTTCCCTGAACCGGACTTCATTCAGTTTCTCCAGGCAGGTGATCTTTCTAGTTGCACGGCTCCCTGATCAATCACTGGACGATCAGTCTGGAGATGCTGCAGGTCCTAAGAGTGTGACTGTGTTCATTCCGGAGACGGGAAGACGACAATGCAGGACAACGACCGAGTTCATTTTTCAAGACGCGCTCGTGGCTTGAAGCGACCGTAGCCGGTTTTGCAAATGCAAACCCTTTGTATGTAGTAGGAGACCAGGCATTTATGAAGAGATCTTTCCAAACATCAGACAAGGGCCTTTAAAAACAATCTGTCCAATGTAAGAGCACTTAGGAGGTACTACTTTGCAAGGGAAAAGGAAAAGCGTACCTCATGCAGTCAAAAATATTAGTGGGAACTGGGCTGTCCCAAGATGTTAACTTGGAGGTTCTTATTGTCCTTCGTGGACCCTTAGAAGTCTTTGTGGTGCTAGTGGAAAAGAACCTGCCTGCCAAGGCAAGAGATGTAAGAGGCCTGGGTTTGATTCCTGGGTTGGGAAGATCCCGTGGAGAAGGACATGGTAACCTGCTCCAGTATTCTTGCCTGGAGCATCCCATGGACAGAGGAGCCTGGCGGGCTGCAGTCCACGGTGTCACAGAGACTCAGACACGGCTGAAGCGACTTAGAACACATTGTCCTTCACGGACCCCTAGGAGTAGTGTTACTTGCCCATTCGTGTCTGACACTTTGTCACCCCACGAACAGACGATTTTCCCCACCCAGGGATCGAACCCAGGTCTCCTGCATTGCAGGCAGATTCTTTACCATCTGAGCACACCCCGGAGTCTTCAAAACTTCCTGGTGGTTAAGTCAGAACTCTTTTGCTAAGAACGTGAAGATAATATTTACCTTTGTTCACTGGGTTGATTTTTTGTTTTTTTTTTTAATGACAGTGCTGAAAGTTCTGGGTTCAGTTCAGTCCAGTCGCTCAGTCGTGTCCAACTCTTTGCAAGCCCATGAGTCGCAGCACGCCAGGCCTCCCTGTCCATCACCAACTCCCGGAGTTCACTCAGACTCACGTCCA
>SJYQ01002756.1:362209-374696 GCA_006410935.1 Redunca redunca | reverse complement strand
CTTCAGAATGGACTGGTTGGATCTCCTTGCAGTCCAAGGGACTCTCAAGAGTCTTCTCCAACACCACAGTTCAAACGCATCAATTCTTTGGCATTCAGCCTTCTTCACAGCCCAACTCTCACATCCATACATGACCCCAGGAAAAACCCTAGCCTTGACTAGACGGACCTTAGTCGGCAAAGTAATGTCTCTGCTTGTGAATATACTATCTAGGTTGGTCATAACTTTCCTTCCAAGGAGTAAGCGTCTTTTAATTTCATGGCTGCAGTCACCATCTGCAGTGATTTTGGAGCCCCCCAAAATAAAGTCTGACACTGTTTCCACTCTTTCCCCATCTATTTCCCATGAAGTGATGGGACCAGATGCCCTGATCTTCATTTTCTGAATGTTGAGCTTTAAGCCAACTTTTTCACTCTCCACTTTCACTTTCATCAAGAGGCTTTTTAGCTCCTCTTCACTTTCTGCCCTATGGGTGGTGTCATCTGCATATCTGAGGTTATTGGTATTTCTCCTGGCAATCTTGATTCCAGCTTGTGTTTCTTCCAGTCCAGCGTTTCTCATGATGTACTCTGCATATAAGTTAAATAATCAGGGTGACAGTATACAGCCTTGACGTCCTCCTTTTCCTATTTGAAATCCGTCTGTTGTTCCATGTCCAGTTCTAACTGTTACTTCCTGTTGTGGGTACCTTAGCATAAGTCAGTTGAGTGATATTAAGACCGTGTTAGTTACTGTTTTATTCTTTCTGCTTCTGTAGGCAGCTTTCAACGCAGTTTGCCTTAAGCATGTCCTCGGTGGAGTAAGAAACGAATTTAATCCTCTGTCCTGGGTTATAGGTTTTCTCCACCTTCTGTATGACAGAAGGGAAAATGTGTCAGGTCCTGATAGCAGGAAATCATGTTTAATTATTTACTTATTCTTTTGTGAAAGGAGGCACTTGTGCTGTTATTTGAGTTTGTGCTAAACTAGACAAAAGCTGGACACCTTTTTTTTTGTTTTCCACGAACTATCGTTTTCTCTTAACTGCTAGAGAGACTTCAGGATTTAGAAGACAGTTTTTTTTGTTTGTTTGTTTGCTTGATTTTGGCTCCGCTGGGTCTTTGTTGCTCTGCATGGCCTTTCTCAAGGTTTGGGGCGCGGGGGCTACTCAAGTCGTGGTGTGCAGACTTCTTAACGCAGTGGCTTCTCTTGTTGAGGAACAGGGGTTCTAGGGCCCGAGGGCTTCAGTAGGCGTGTGGCTCACGGGCTTAGTCTCATGTGGGATCTTGCCAGACCAGGGATCAAACCTGTGCCCCTTTGCTGTGCAAGGGCGATTCTTCACCACTGGGTCACCATGCAACCACGGAAGACATTTTTGGAAGTGACCAACGTGAGCTGGTCACCCCAAGGAAAACAGCAGACATCAGTTATTCTCAGTGATAAGGTCTGACAGCTTCTCAGTCCTTACAGACTCTTTGGAGGAGATTCCTGGTGAATTTAACAAATGCGATCTTTAACGCTCCGTGATACAACGTGTGAATATATTTAGATCTGGTGCATGGCATTCTGAAGCACTATTTTGTAAATGAATCATGCATTCTGTTAAAAAAAAAATCCATTTCTGCCGAAAGATCCATTCAAAATGCAAGACAGAGCCATGGTTTAGAATGAAACCGGATATGAAAAGATCATTAATCCTACAGATTCCAGATTTCAAGCTGCCTGTAAGAAACGACCCAGTTTTGGAATTTGGGTGTATGAGAATTTAGACGTTTAATTGCATCCGAGAGGAATGTCCACAGTACTCTGAGGAGAAAAGCTTTTCCAACTACACATCTGTGCAAGATTGAATTTTACTCTGAGCCTCAGAACAGAGCAGCATATGACAACAGATTGAGTGCAGGGATGCCCATTAGAATCCAAGTGTCCACTAGGAAGCCAGGTGTTAACAAGGTCAGCAACAGGCAGAAGACGCTCGTCGAGTCTTCAGTTTGTTTGGTAAAATCTGCTTATTTTCCACAAGTATGTTATTTGTGTTTTGACAGAGCATTACTTGGTAAATACTATATAGGAATGTCTCCGTTTCAATTTGCACCGTACTAAACCACGTGGGGAGCTTACCTGGCGTCTTAGCGGTAAAGAACAAGGCTGCCAGTGCAGTGGACACAGGAGACATGAGTTCAGTCCCTGGGTTGGAAAGATTCCCCTGGAGGAGGGCACCGCACTCCCGTATTCTTGCCTGGGAGGTCCCATGGACAGAGGAGCCTGGGAGGGGGGCTCCGGTCCAGAAAGTGGCAAAGTTATTCGGACGTGAGTGACGTGACTTGGCAGGCATGCACGAAGCCCACACGAGCTGTTAATTTCTGAAGCCATTGCTAACGATATCAAGGGGTCCCGAAACGATCGAGTTTGAGAACTGCTGCTGAAATCGTGTTGCTGAAACCGAGATGACCTTGAACCTCAGCTGGGGAGCTTGACATGGACAGCATCTTTGGGTTCATCTGAAAATTGTAATTTTGGGTCACAGTTTGGGCCAGATGCCCGCACCCTGCCTCTATTTAGGTGAAGTCACTGTGGGGTTGAGAGGAGTGACTTTGCAAATAAAAATTCAGACTATAGACAGCACGTTGAATTTTTTTTTTTAACCTCCAAATAAATGCCACTTTTTGCTTTTCTACACCTCCTGGTTTTTAGATGTACTCATGTAAGTGGCCGTGATGGTTATTTTGGAAAGTTGTGAGTGACCTGTTCATTGTTGCTTGTTGGGCCCTGGTTGCTAAGGTAACTTTCCAAGTGGGGACATTGATCTCTTGTGGTATGGCCATGTGTTATGTGGGCTTGGAAACATGTAGCTTGGATCTAATGCTCTGAGTATAAAATACTTAAAAAATCGCCACTCATTTTATTCAGCTGGGCTTAAAACACAAATGTTCTTATATACCAAAGTGGTTATGAGTAAACAAGAACAGCTTGTTAAAAACCATCATTTCAATGAAAGAAAACACTGAATACCATTTAAAGGGCATAATTTCTTTACAGTTCTGTGTTGTTCATCTTTAAGTTGAAACTATAGTAACTGAGAAATGTACGTGTCCAGCTTCTTTCATCATCCAGAAAAAGACTAAAATAACTGTGAACAGGGGTAGCGACAGGGCTTGCTAACGTGACTCTGGGAGAATTTCAAGAGGAAAAGATTTATAATGAGGATCTTGGAGAAACAAATACATCCTGAAAAAAAAAAATCACTGATATTCCTTTTTTTTTTTTTTCAAGACTTGTTGACCCAATGTGTTAAACCCCAATACCATGACAGAGAGACACGTAGCGGAGGATTGCTTTCTTGGTTTCTGAAACTTTTCAAGACTCGTGCAAGGACTGGAAATCTGGAGAGAGTCACACACAGTTTGAAATATGCTAGAAGAAGAAATGTTTGTAAAACTTGACTGTGAAATGGCGTATTGCTGTTGTTTAGCCGCTAAACCATGTCTGGCTTTTTGTAACTCCGTGGACTGGAGCCTGTCAGGCTGCTCTGTGCATGAGATTTCTCAGGCAAGAATGCTGGAATGGGTTGCCGTGCCTTCCTCCAGTGGATGTTCCCCACCCGGGAATCGAACCCGCGTCTCCTGCATTGCAGGCGGATTCTTTACTGCTGAGCCACCAGGGAAGCCCCTAGAATGGCATGTTACCATGGACATAAGGATAAACAATGGTCAAGAGGAAACAGTTAATAACAGCGACAAATGAAGACTTACAAATCTGGGAGTTAAAAAACGCTGTACGGGCAGGACTGCCCTGGTGGTCCACTGGTTAAAAGAATGTGCCTTGCCATGCAGGGAACGCTGGTTCGATCCCCGGTCAGGGAACTTCGGTCCTGCATGCCGAGGGGCTACTAAGCCCAGGTACCACGACTACTGAAGTCCACGCACTCTATAGCACCCATGGTCTGCAGCAAGACAAGTGACCCCAGTGAGAAGCCCACGGCTGTAACTGGCGAGTACCCCACCCCTGCCCCGCTCACCATGACGTCTAAAGCTATCTCTGGGATTAACCTTTGTCTTTTGTGAAAGCGCTGGAAATCTGGGGCCTGCTTTTAGGCAAACAGTGCAGGACCCAGGGTTTTTCTCTTCTCCGCTCCTTCTCAGTTGTGTTCAGCTCAGATGAATTCTGCCTGAGTGGCGTGTCTGGGAGAGGAGACATCAAGTGGTTCCCTTCAGGAGTCAGTAGGCAAGTTGTCTGATGTCATCTTACTTACGGTATGGCATTCATTGATGAATTGGATGGTATAGTTTAAAACAGCAAGACAGAATCATGTCCTTTATGAACACAGGTGAAAAATTCTAAAACAAAATGTTGGCAGACCTCACATAGGTCTAGACCCAAAGAATAATATGTGATAATAAAGTACCATGGATTTCATGAATGAAATTAATGAATACAGTTTCAGAAACTGTATCAAGGGACCTCCCTGGTGGTTCAGTGGCTTAGACTCTGCATTCCTGTTGCAGGCGTCCAGGTTCAGTCTCTAGTCAGGGAACTGCATCCCACAAGCTGCAACTAAGACCTGGTACAGAAATTTCATCAGTATAATGATAATAAACAGTGTAAGACAAAAACCCGTGTAACTACATAGGTATTTGATTAAAAACATAGTCCTTACAAATTAAAAAAAGAAACACCTAAGTAAAACAGATACGGAAAACAAACTTCTTAAATACGATAAATGGTATTAAAATAACAGTCATCAATCCAATAGTGAGATTTTGGAAAATTGCTGTTTGAGTTAGGTACAGAACTGCGACATCAGCTTTCATTACTGTCATTAAACTCGCGGTTAATTTACAATAATAAGACACAGAAGAAGATAACAAAATGTATTTTAATATTAGATTGAGATAATTATTTATTTTTGCAGACTGTCTGGAGACTAATAAAAGCAAACTAGAATTAAGCCAGTCTTAGCAGGTTAATTAACATCAATGCAAGTTACATACACAAATCAATAATGGGTTTTTTTCTTCTGCAGTTGGTAATAATGTCTTAGGAAAGCAATGAAAAATTGCCAACTGTTAATGATGTTGAAAATGACTAGTTCATAGACATAAATTTAATAAGAAGCACTTAGAATTTATTTGTATTACGTACGAAAGATAGCCTGAACATATGAGAGCTAGTCCATTGTCCTAGATTTGAATACTGGATTGTATAAAAACACAAATATGTAAATTGAATGCATCCCAGTGAAATCCCAGTGCATGGGGAGGGAAGGAGGAAAAGGATTAAATATTCTTCACATTCCGTTGACAGCCAATGATATTGTGAAAAAAAAAAAAATAATGTTTGTGCAATGATGCCTGTGTATTTCTGTGTGGGGGCTGGTCTAATTTTTGGAAATTCCAATTCACCATAGTTTTGTCAATTAAAATAGCTAATACTACTGAAGAAATGGATAAACAGATAAAACAGTAATTAAACGAAAGAGGTGACTGATGTGTGTATATACACATACTCACAATTTTGATACATAACAATTAAAAACATATGTAATTAAGGCTGCAGTTTAATTTAGTAGAAGCAAACTGATTAATTTCTTTGATAAGTAGTTCTCTCATCTTGACTATCTGTTTAGAAAAAAAAAAGAAAAACTATATTCTTATCTACAATCACTTAGAAGCAAATTTAAATGAGTTTAAGAATGAAAAATAAATGCTATTAGATGAAAATTGAACCAACTAGCCTGTTAATCCTGGAGTCACTGTATCACAAGTTTATTTGTCATGTAGCTAATACATTTTTCCAATTTTGGGTTTTGCTTTTTCTTGCCACACCATGCAGCTTGTGGGATCTTAGTTCCCCTACCAGGGATTGAACCAAGACCCTCATCAGTGAAAGCACAGACTTCTACCCTCTGGGGCATCAGGGAATTTACCATTTTTTTTCCAATTTTTATGGCACTTGGTTTTGGAAATGAAGTGTTAAGACAAAGTGTTAAGAGAAAGCATCTTTATTGCTCAACTGGAGAAGAAGAAACACTTTCTGAGCCTAAGGTTTGTACTCAACAAGTTGTAAAATTATATTTTAAGAAGCTTGTATTAATCATGGGAGCTTCCCAAGCGGCACTAATGGTAAAGAACCCTTCTGCCAACGCGGGAGATGCAGAAGACGTGGGTTCAGTCCCTGGGTCAGAAAGATGCCCTGGCGGAGGGCATGGCAACCCACTCCAGGATCCTTGCCTGGAGAATCCCATGGACAGAGGAGCCTGGCGGGCTACAGCCCGTGAGGCCGCAAAGAGTCAGACATGACTGAAGCGACTGAGCACAGATGTCCACATGTATAAATTATATTTTATAAACTGCTAAATTATCTTTTAAGAAACTTGTATACATGCAGGTTATTCACAGACGGTTGAATTCATATTCATGTAAGGACAAAACCCGAGACAATACTTCCCAGTGATTTGATACCCAAGAACCCCAGCAAAAATAAAGACATTTAATTTTCTTACCCTCTGAAGAGGTCTCATCCATGTGATTTGTGCCACAGGCATGAGAGTAATACAAACTAGAGAAGTGATGGGGGAGGGATGCTAATAAAAGGATTTATGAGTCAGTGCAAAGAGGAGAAGAAAACCAGCAGGAAACAATGTACAACTTTGCAGAATGACGAAAGTGCAGTAGGCGGTAGACTTTGTTGGCGGGGGTAGGGACCATGGAGTAAAAGGACTTTGCTTTCGGATTATGTTTTGTTTCGTTAAAACCATGATGGATTCCTGACAAGTAACTTAATGGACTTGAGATTGCTGTTAGTAGATGAACACGCGTTCCTGAATATCCATGGAGTGCCAGGCTGTGTGTTGAGTTCTGTGGTGATACAGAAGAAAGTGATCAGCTTTTACATAAATGTGCTGGGCAAGATGAATCACTCCATTGTTGAAGAGTATTGCACCGAAATAGTTGTATGAATTTGATGCTCATAGGTTTCAGCACAGATGGTTCCTATTTGTAACAGACTCCTTAGCCTATGACAGGGTCAGTTCAGTTCAGTTCAGTCACTCAGTCGTGTCCGACTCTTTGCGACCCCGTGGACTGCAGCACACCAGGCTTCCCTGTCCATCACCCTCTCCCAGGGTTTGCTCAAACTCACGTCCATCGAGTCGGTGATGCCATCCAACCATCTCATCCTCTGTCGTCCCCTTCTCCTCCTGCCCTCAATCTTTCCCAGCATCAGGGTCTTTTCCAATGCATCCGTTCTTTGCATCAGGTGGCAGAAGGATTGGAGTTTCAGCTTCAACATCAGTCCTTCCAATGAACACTCAGGACTGATCTTCAGAATGGACTGGTTGGATCTCCTTGCAGTCCAAGGGACTCTCAAGAGTCTTCTCCAGCACCACAGTTCAAAAGCATCAATTCTTCGGATAAATCTACGTAAAATCTTTGGTGGGAAGAAAGGCGCCTGGGTCCAGTGTCCACTGTGGATTCCATCCTATGTGAGGTTCTGGAACAGGCAAGGCAAATGTCTGTTGGAGAAAGTGTGAGCTCAGCGTGGCCTTGGTTATGGTGAGTGTAGAGCTGGACCGCAGCTTGACAGGAGGGGACCATCTGGAAGCCTTGGGCTCTAGACCCTGATGGGGTTTGGTCCACACACCTGTGAGCTCTTTTGTCCTCATCAGCGGCATCCTTAATACCTATCTCAAGCATAGCTGGTTTTCCTGGACCAAGGCATTCACTGCCTGCCGTGTGGTCAGCTGTTTTCCCTGCAGTCACTTGACCGTTGACTGTTTTTTCCTGGGATGACGGATCACCCTGTCATGTGGTCATGATAGGGACCCCTGGGCCAACTCTGAATTGAATGCCCCTTTCCTCAACTGACTCCCGTCATCAATTATTTATTCTTGGACCGACTTGGTTACTGACTCCTTTTCCTGGACCGACTCAGTCTTGCATTGTCTTCCCCGCAGTCATTCTGTTGCCGCCGGTCGTCCCTGGACTGAGAGAAACATTGTCATTTTTTCAACTGTGGTTTTGTCTTGTTTTTGTTTGGTGTTTTGGACTGATACTATTATTGTTATCCTATATCGGGGTGTAGGGGGGTAATTTCCAGTTTTGTCATCCAGACTGTCCATGAATTTATTTCATAATTTATTGTGTTTCATAGACTAATTTGCCCCGAGCCAATTCGGTTATCAGCTGTTTACCCCTGGACTTCTTCCGTCATGGACTCTTTATCCCTTGGCTGACTCTGTTATCTACCCTTTTCCCACAACTGACTCAGTTCAGTTCAGTTGCTCAGTCGTGCCCGACTCTTTGTGACCCCATGAACTGCAGCACGCCAGGCCTCCCTGTCCATCACCAAGTCCCGGAGTTTATCCAAATTCACGTCCACTGAGTCAGTGATGCCATCCAACCATCTCATCCTCTGTCATCCCCTTCAATCTTTCCCAGCATTAGGATGAATCAGCTTTTCGCATTAGGTGGCCAAAAGTTTGGAGTTTCAGCTTCAACATCAGTCTTTCCAATGAACACCCAGGACTGATTTCCTTTAGGATGGACTGGTTGGATCTCCTTGCAGTCCAAGGGACTCTCAAGAGTCTTCTCCAACACCACAGTTCAAAACCATCAATTCTTCAGCGCTCAGCTTTCTTCACAGTCCAATTCTCACATCCATACGTGACCACTGGAAAAACCATAGCCTTGCCTAGATGGACCTTTAGTCATTACTTATTTCCCCCTCAGTTGACTCGGCCATCTACTACCCCTGGACTGGTGGGTTATTGACTCTTTTCCCTGTACTGACGTCATCATTAACTGTTTTCTTTCTAGTGAGTGGGTCATCACTTGTTTCCCACAGACCCAGGGGAACCTTCCTTGACTTTGGATTCACCATCAGCTCTTGCCCTTGCACTGATTTATTCACGGGCTTTGTGTTCCCCTCTGCTGAGACTTCAGACAGTTGTCTCCATCATCAACTGGACTAACTTGATCAGTGACTGTTGTCCCTGGACTAACTCAGTCATTGACTATTTATGCCTGGACTAATCGGTCATCAACTGTTTACCCCAATCCGTTATTGACTCTTCTCTTGGATTCCGTTGGTCATAGGCTATTTATGCCTCGACTGACTCCATCATTGACTATTTATGCCTGGACCAAGTAATCAATGAAAAGTTATGACCAACCTAGACAGCATATTAAAAGGTAGAGACATTACTTTACCAACAAAGGTCCGTCTAGTCAAGACTATGGTTTTTTTCCAGTGGTCATGTATGGATGTGAGAGTTGGACCATAAAGAAAGTTGAGCGCCAAAGAATGGATGCTTTTGAACTGTGGTGTTGGAGAAGACTCTTCAGAGTCCCTTGGACTGCCAGGAGATCCAACCAGTCCATCCTGAAGGAGATCGGTCCTGAATATTCCTTGGAAGGACTGATGTTGAAGCTGAAACTCCAATCCTTTGGCCACCTGATGCAAAGAGCTGACTCATCTGAAAACACCCGATGCTGGGAAATATTGAGGGCAGGAGGAGAAGGGGACGACAGAGGATGAGATGGTTGGATGGCATCACTGACTCAATGGACATGAGTTTGAGTAAGCTCCGGGAGTTGGTGATGGACAGAGAGGCCTGGCCTGCTGCAGTCCATGGGGTGGCAAAGAGTTGGACACGGCTGAGTGACGGAACTGAACTGAACTGAATGTGGCCTAGGTCCTCATATGAAAAGAACTGACCACAGGGCAGATGGTGAAGTGGAAAAGTTTATACATCCGAATAAAGCAACAGAGGGGCTTGGCAAGGAGAAAGTGTGACCAATGAGTACCCCCCGAGAAGCTTAACAGATGACTTCTCTAGGACCAAGTGCAAGGTCTGTCTCTGCACAGAATATCTGTCAATGCAAGGAACCGTAGGCTTCATTCCAAAGGGCTCTGCTCAGACATAATCTCTAGCCAGGAGATACCCTTCCAGTTCAGGTCAGAATATTCATCCTATTTAACCAACCAAAGCATAGGGAGATGCTTTATTAAAACACACGGAAGCTATGGGATGTTTTACATGGTACTTTGGCCACTTGATGGGAAGAGCCAACTCACTAGAAAAGACCCTGATGCTGGGAAAGTTTGAGGGCAGGAGGAGAAGGGGACCACAGAGGATGAGATGGCTGAATGGCATCACTGGCTCAATGGACATGAGTTTGAGCAAACTCCAGGAGTTGGTGATGGACAGGGAACGCTGGGGTGCTGCAGTCCATGGGGTCGCAGTGTCAGACACGACTGAGTGCCTGCACAATTCCACGGGAAGTGTTTACTCAGCTACAAGAAGAAAGATTGCACATCAAATGCACAACTTTCACTTACTCTAAATTTTCCGGTGATGAAGTCTCCGTAGTTCAGCATTTGAATGTTAACCCATGATTCATGCAATTTGGTTTTTTTTTTCCCTTCTCATATACAATATGTGCCTCTGTTTTTCTCATCCAGAGAGTCATGCCCAGAAAGGCAATCTGTTGTTTTATATTCCTTTCAACTGCCAAGAAGCAAAAAAAAAAAAAGCGCTTTTACCTTCTGTTAAAAATCTGTGAAATTCTCACACAGAGTGGAGTTTTAAAATATTCAATTCTGTCCAGTTCCTAAGAGAATGATTTGTGCATGATGTAGGCTGAGAGAGAACAGAAATATTGTAATTCACGGCTTTTAATTTTGCATCCTGGATTTCTCCATTTTTAAAAACAAATAGCAGCATTTAATGATCATATACCAATATTACAGTAAATAGTTTTAACGCTTCATTTTAAAACCGGTGTAAGTTGGGCTATATAACGCACTTAAACCTTTTAATTCACCAAGTGCTTGAAAATTGGAATGTCAGAGCCCACACATATGAAATGGTAATTATGCCCTGAAGAGGATAAACACTGTAAGAATTCGAGAAGGAGTTAATATGAACCGAGGGCATGGCTGTAATGAGAGGAGCTGGGTTTTAGTAATAGCAGGAGATGCTGTTTATATACTGTTACTGTGGTTGCTCCGTGGTGTCTGACCCTTTGTGACCCCAGGGACTGCAGCGCACCAGGCTCCTCTGTCCGTGGAGTCCTCCAGGTGAGGATACTGGAGTGGGTTGCCATTTTCTTCTCCAGGGGATCTTCCCGACCCAGGGATCGAACCCACGACTCCTGCATCTCCTGCTTTGGCAGGTGGATTCCTTACCACTGAGCCACCAGGGAAGCCCATTCATACACAGATAGAAGCAAAGAGAGCGTGAAATTAAGAACCCATTAGAAACTGTTGGGCAGTGTTTATTTTCGGCAGCTTGAGGTCGACAGTTTGCAAAATTTCAGCGTTTTCAATGTGAACAAAAACCGGTGCAACCTGAGATTTTTGTTAAAACTTTGGTCGTCCTAAATTGGAAAGATATTAAGCATTACAATTGGTAACCGAAAGACTGATTTCTGCTTCTTCACAGTGTTATTCTCAGATGAGAATTTCTCCCGGGTGGGTATGCAAAACACTCCCTCAGCAGACCTCGGGCAGAAAACCCTCTCCTGAATTCTACTTTAGTTGGTTATGCCAGGCAGCTCTTTGTAAAAATACTTAGAGTTTAATGTACTTAATTTTGATTTAAACTCCAATATTCTTTGGGAGGAAAAAACATCATTGAGGTACACTGTGATGTATGTTTCACATTTCCAGCATTTTCTTTTTTTAAAGAAACAACTGCTTTCTTAGAGTGGTGGATTTCTTTGTCATTTTGCTAGAACGCTTTGAAAGGACTGCTAAGCTTGTGGGGATATTTTTTGGTGTGAGGAGTGGGGGAGGGTTGGGACATCAGCCCTAAAGGAGATCAGTCCTGAATATTCATTGGAAGGACTGATGCTGAAGCTGAAACTCCAATCCTTTGGCCACCTGATGTGAAGAATGGACTCCTTGGAAAAGACCTCGATGCTGGGAAAGATTGAGGGCAGGAGAAGAAGGGGATGACAGAGGGCGAGATGGTTGGGTGGCATCATCAACTCGATGGACGTGAGTTTGAGCAAGCTCCGGGAGTTGGTGATGGACAGGGAAGCCTGGCGTGCTGCGGTCCATGGGGTTGCAAAGAGTCAGACACGACTGAGCGACTGAACTGAACTGATGTCCATTGAGTTGACCCTACCATCCGAGCATCTCCCCCTCTGTTGTCCTCTTCTCGTCTTGCCGTCCACATCTCCCAGCGTCAGAAGGGCGGTGTGCATGGGTACACATTGGGTGCGTGAGTCTTGTGCAGAAGCTGTCCGTGTTTCTACTGATGCTTTCTCCACTCTCTGACATTAGTATGTCCAGGAAGTGTTTTCACCTCTCGGTGCCTCGGTTTCTTAGTTTCCTTCTTTGGAAGAGTTCAGGTTCTTTTCTCACACGGGTGTTGTGAGCTCTTTGCCCGAGTTACCCACGTAAGTTGCCAAAATGATGCCGGACGCGCAGTAAGCACTGCTGAGCATTGGATGAACGAGGCTCAGTATCCGGGGTGGGGGAGGTGTTGATCCAGGGTGGG
>SJYQ01002756.1:327599-362189 GCA_006410935.1 Redunca redunca | reverse complement strand
GGGAGGTGTTGATCCAGGGTGGGGGAGGTGTTGTATGGAACTTGGAACACAGGGAAAGCCCCTGGGGGTCGTTGCCATGCACCCATCAGTGTAGAAGGTCAGAAAGCGTGATGGCGAGATTGACGAGACCTGTGAAACGAATGTCAATGAAAATCTCTCTTCCAGGTGTGGCTAATGCAGCTGCGATGCTCCAGCCATCACGGACTGTCTCATCCTTGTCACTCTGGGATAACAATGATGCTACCAGTGCCTTCCCCAAGATAGAAAGCAGCTTCACTCTTGGAAGATGCTAGGTGTGTGGTTTTGTGTGTTTCTTACATCTTTATTGTAGAATAAATACTGGAAATACAAACAATAAAACCACAAGCCTTATTATAATAGTTTGGGACCAGATGCAGGAACCCTGGGTGATTCACGTTCCTCTTCAGTATGTCGTGTGAGCCCCAGATTTTGATGTGAATAGCATCATGCTTGTGGGGTAGAGGCCAGTCGGCCTTAGGAGAAAATACCTCAAGGGTGGCTGAGAACTTCGGGAAGGTCTTCCGGTCCAGACTTGAGAAAAATCTAGTTTGGGCATAGTCATCCTTGATTCAGTGTGTAGTCCGTAATTCATGCCAAGAAAGGCTATTGCAATCGCTTCATTTTGAAACATTCATGTGGTTACACCATATCTTAGCTGTGGCACGTGAACTCTTAGTTGCTGCATGTGGGATTTAGCTCCCCGACCAGGGATCAAACCCTGGCCCCTCGAGCTGGGAGCCTGGACTCTAGCCACTGGATCAGCAGGGAAGTCCCTACCAGGTTTTCATTCAGAGATCTTCTGGGCCTTCTCAGTCATATTGATCGTTTTCGGGGGCTGCTAGATTATTCCACCAAGGAAGTGGAAGGAAATGCTTCCAACCTTGGAAAAGCTCTGAAATTTAGTAAGAATTTCAAAACACAGTTCCGCCTGGCTTTGATGATCATCTTTGCCATGGATGGGCTTTCCTGGTGGCTCAGCTGGTAAAGAATCTGTCTGCAATGCAGGAGACCTGGGTTTGATCCATGGGTTGGGAAGATCCCCTGGAGAAGGGAAAGGCTACCCACTCCAGAGTTCTGGCCTGGAGAATTCCATGGACTGTATAGTCCATGGGGTCGCAAAGAATCGGACACGACTGAGCGACGTTCACTTCACTCACTTCCCCGTAGCATCCATGGCATATTATAGCCCGTTTCTTTAGCAAAGGCAGACTATGGAGAATATGGCAAAGCTATACTCAGTTTTGACCAGGCAGAGACACAAACCATTCCTGTGTATACAGAGACGGCTGGTCAGAGACATCAGGGGGTTCAGAGCCAAGAATCACCAGAGTTCCTCGGAGTGTGGGTTTGAGCAGACCCCAGCAAGGCTTAGAAAGGATCAACGAAGTGATAGCCCTCTCGCCCATGGGCTGTGTTCGTTTCTCATTAACGATGGATGAAATTGATCGGCACCGCTTCCCACTGGCAGGACCTCAGATGAAATAGATATCTCCCATGGTGTGCAGCGCCGCGACTGACAGCTGCAAGCCACTCTTTCAGAAGTGATTTCAGAAGACAGACACTTGGCTTCCAAACAGCTTGCCAATGGTCTCCTAACACAGGGAAAGAAATTAATTCCTTGCCCATAGATTGCCCCAGGGTGTCCTTACATTGTGTGGAGTTAAGTCTTTCAGGAGAGCTGTGAATGACGTCTTCAAAAAAAAAGAAAATGGAAGATTCCCTGATAAATTCTGCACGGCCTAGTTTCCCTCCAGATGCCACGCACACAGAAAACACTATCATTTTCAGTGGCAGTTTTGCTCACGTCCACCTCAACCTGTTTGTGTCTTCCTGCTGCTGCTGCTGCTGCTGCTAAGTCGCTTTAATCGTGTCCGACTCTGTGCGACCCCATAGATGGCAGCCCACTAGGCTCCCCCGTCCCTGGAATTCTCGAGGCAAGAACACTGGAGTGGGTTGCCATTTCCTTCTCCAATGCATGAAAGTGAAAAGTGTAAGTGAAGTCGCTCAGTCGTGCCTGACTCTTAGTGATCCCATGGACTGCAGCCTACCAGGGTCCTCCGTCCGTGGGATTTTCCAGGCAAGAGTGCTGGAGTGGGGTGCCATTGTGTGTTCCTACAATCTTTTAATTCCAGCCAGGACCCGGAAAGAAAAACATACCTGTTCAACATCAGAGGCACCTTGCATTGGCTCCACTGTTTATTTAAAATGTGATAAACATCATGTCGGTGATGTTATGTGTCGTAATACCCAGTACGGTGTGATGCTCTTGTACACTATGTGCTTCTTAAGGATTTATGCAATTTGGTTCCCTGACAAAAAAAAAATGTGACTGTCTTTGGGAAGAAAGTGAAGAAGATAGTAGGTACTCTTGCATTGTGGCTCTGGCTTCTGTTTTTTTTTTTTAAAGAGTTAAATCTTTAAAAAAAATCATAGAAATGAAAGTAGGCATGTGTTGAATGTAGGAGCAGATGTTGGCAGAAGGCAGTTGTGTGACGTAGAGGCAGGCACGTGGTCAGGTGCTGTGGCTACTTGCCTGCCCTGGAAGAAGTCGCAACCCAGTGAACAGGGCAGAGAAGCAGCGATCTCCCCAGCCTCCTTCAGGCAGAGAACCCAGTTGATTCATCTGACTCTGGTTTCATCGGTTTTAAGGAACAGTCTCGGAGGATGCCTTCACATTCTGCTGTGATTTTAACCTGAAAAAGAGAGAAAAAAAAATGGACCTAGTCGTTCTTGTCTGTTTTCAGATATAACTGAGTCATGTTAAGATGAAAGAGTCTTCCTTTCTTGTACTTGCTTAGTTGTGTCCGACTCTTTGCGACCCTGTGGACTGCAGCAGGCCGGGCCTCCCTATCCATCACCAGCTCCTGGACTTTACCCAAACTCATGTCCATGGAGTCGGTGACGCCATCCAACCATCTCATCCTCTGTTGTCCCCTTCTCCCGCCTTCAGTCTTTCCCAGCATCACGGTCTTTTCCAGTGAGTCGGTTCTTCGCATCAGATGGTCAAAGGATTGGAGCTTTAGCTTTAGCATCAGTCCCTCCAGTGCATATTCAGGGCTGATTTCCCTTAGAATGGACTGGTTGGATCTCCTTGCATTCCAAGGGACTCTCGAGTCTTCTCCAACACCACAGTTCAAAAGCATCAGTTCTTCAACACTCTTTAACTTTACACCTAGAGAAAACATTCTTAAATGCAGGAAGGAAAGTTTGCCCCTTGGGGACATCTGGCAATAGCTGGAGGTTTTTTTGGGAGGGGCCGGGTGGAGGGGGAGGGGCTGGGTGCTACGGCCATCTAGTGGACGGAGGCCAGAGATACTGCTCACCATGGTACCCAGCATCAGAATGCTCCCCATCCTCCAAGCGCTGAAAAGAAATAGCCAGCCCAAAGATACTCTGCTTTGGGAAAAAAAAAAAAGAGAGAGTGAAAGAAGTCTTGCGCCGGAACATTTAAGGGCCACAAACTCCGCCGCCTCCAGGTTTAGAACGCAGAGGGCTCCGGAGAGCTGGAGACGAGTCGGTATTGCCAAGGCTGAGAAACCTGGATCAGAGCAAAACTTGCATGCACTATGCAGTCACGGGCTTCCCTGGTGCCTTAGCTGGTAAAGAATCCGCCTGCAGTGCAAGGGATTGCCCACGATGCAGGAGACCTCGGTTCAATCTCTGGGTCGGGAAGGCCCCCTGGCGAATGGAATGACAACGCAGTCCAGGATCCTTTTCCTGGAGAATTCCATGGACAGAGGAGCCTGGGGGGCTACGGTCCATGGGGTTGCAGAGAGTCAGACACGACTACTGCAGAACCAGCAACCACCCACCACCATGTACTCAGTACCATACGACAGTCAGGACGATTTCAGGGTCTCCTAAGATTTACCCATAGAGGAGACTTGTTTGACTTACACTAAACGCATCATTAGTATGTATTTGAAAGTAAAAATTATTTGCTTCCATGGTTTTGAGAAAACATAAAGTATCTTACGTAACCATTTTAAACATTCATCTCTATGTTTTCCCTGAAAGCAAGACCTGCTTCTTTCTCTTTTTCTAATTTTCTTCTCTGTCTTTGTAATAGGAAAGCTTTGATCACCCCCATTAAGTTTATATATGCTCACCATGCAAATATCATAAATCCCACTCCATCTTGGAAAGTCCTTTGAGTTTCAGAGGCTAGGTTAATTGCCTGAGCAGCAATTAAGATTTTAACCATCAATCTAGCAGCTTGTCTCTCAAGGACGTATGCCAAAAGCCAAGTCAACAGAGTTCCCCTGGATAATGTAATTTGTTTAAGAAAGATACAAATAAGCATCACCTGTTGTGACCACCCCAGGCAACCATTTCTCTTAGAAAGTTCCCAGAAGAAAAACGCATCTTCAAATCATCAACCTTAAAGTTAATGGCCATACGCGGTGAATAGTCAGCCATATTAAGATCTATGTACCTGAAAATCTTTGAAGCATCATCTTTTCATTTCAGACATCCTCTCGTTGTAAATTCTGACTTTGCACCACCAATTGTAACAAGCAACAAGACAGAGAACACCCATGTCTAGCTTCTTCTGTCTTGACTCCCCTGGTGGCATGATTCCTGAGGCTGGCTGATGCAGCCACGTAGCTGCTCCTCCATCAAGCCAGTTCTTCACTGTGGTTCTAGGAGATTCTCTTGGAAATGTATCTTTGGGTCTACTTTTGCATCCATTGCGAAGACGGTGAGCCATCTATTTGCCCCATAGATCCTTTCCTGTTAAGTTCTCTGTGTTGTCTGCAACTGATTGCGGAGAACAACTAAAGCTACCGTGATGAACAGTAGCAATGATAGCAAAACTAGGGTTGTTGAATGCCTTGTGCAGAAGTGAATACCCAAGCTGTCCCTCTTGTATGTTAAACTTGCTATCTGGGCATATATAATGTAGGTGACGCTAGTGATAACGTGCCTGCCAACGCAGGAGACCTGAGACGTGGGTTCGATCCCTGGGTTGGGATGATCCCCTGGAGGAGGGCATGGCAACCCACTCCAGTAACCTTGCCTGGAGAATCCCAGGGACAGAGGAGCCTGGCGGGCTACAGTCCACGGGGTCAGAAAGAGTCGGACACAACTGAAGCGACTTAGCATGCACGCCCTCAGAGTTCATTCTGTGAATCAAAGAGGTCTTATTAGGAGATGCCTTCCAGATTTGACAATGGCACGACTTTGCCAGTGCAACCCAAGCTCTCTGACCTATTCTGTTGCTCTTGGCACGCTCACTTATACCACCTCCTTGAACATGGTAGGCAGCCTTAAGAATCTGCAACTCTTAACTGTTCCAGGGGATGAACTCTTTATTTTCCGATGAGGAAGAAAATCCCAAAGAGGGCAAACCGGTCTTTTAAGGCCCCACAGTTAGCCAGTGGCACCAGTGAATACACTTTCTACTTCAGTCTTCTGTCTGCATTATCTTATGGCAGAATATTGCATCGTCTAAAGATAGTTACGTGTCACGTGTGTACGTGTAGGAAAGATGATTTTTTTTTTTTTGCCCCAGGTGTATTCATAATGGATCAGTGTACTGAAGCAGTTGAATATTTTCTGTTTTCTTTTTAAACATTGAGAAATTGGGGGGTGGGGGAGGGAAGGGTTGGAAATCTGGGATTAGCAGATGTAAACTATAATGTTATATAGAGGGTGGATTAAAAACCAAGGACCTACTGGAAAGCACAGGGAACTGTTTTCAGTATCCTGTGATAAATCATTATGGAAAAGAATATGAAAAATTATATATATATAAAAATATAAATAAAACTGTATTGCTTCTTTGTAAGGCAGACATTAGCGCAGCGTTGTAAATCAACTATACTTTAATTAAAAGGAAAAGCGATTTTAAGGCAAACGTTAATACAGACAAAGAAAGACAATGCATAGCACACAAAAAAGGACAGTTTATTCACCAGGAAAAATATTAAAAATCCTGAACTTCGGACAATGCAACCTGCGGTATTGCTCAAAATGAGAAAATAAAAAAAAAAACTGCAAGGAGATAGCAAGAGAAACGAAGGAAATATCAAAAGCAATGTGGACACTGGAAATGGAAAAGAATATGAAAAAGAGTATAGTTAGAAGGGTAATACGGATGGAGAAGTGAGTCACTGCTGTATAGCTGAAATGAACACAGCCTTGTTTTATAAACCAACTCCATTTCAATAAAAATTAAAAATCCTGACAACGTAACCTCCAGATTTCTAAGAAGATAGTTTCCCAAACCTGCATATCTGAAAGGTCATTTATCTCTGATGGTCCGTATGTAGTGTTATTCCCTGTCTTCAGTCTTTGCCTCGCTGACCCACGCAGGAAGTTTTTAGTCAATATATCTCTTCTGTTCCGCATCCCACGTGACAGCATTATATAAAACCACCGACTGAGCGGCCTGGATTTGGTTTCCTAAGATGCAGAGGAAGTATTTTCTTTCGTGGAAATGAGAATATCCCACAGCGCCAGCCAGGGGGCCAATGAACAGGATCAAGGTGCTGAGGGTCTGCAAGGCAGATTTTAATCAATCTCATGTGTGTCTGAAGCCTACTCGTCTTGGTACTACACCCGCGCCGTCTGCTTCTCTCAGCTTGGAAAGACTTCTGTTTTGTCTTAATTGGGATGTGAAATTGGCTTCTGCGAGCAGTGCTCCCACTTGGTAAATTCCTTCGAGCTTGGACACTTTCTTTTCCCCATCCTAAGCTCACAGAACAAGGCCAGGTAACCTCTCTACAAGTCCAGATATCCTCTTTTTATCCTGCAGTGGGACCTCTTTCCCCCAGTGTAGAGGAAGTCTATTGCCCTGGAATCCACAGCGAAGGAGGGAGACGCATTCACCTTCAGAAGTGCTTTCGGTGCGGTATAAATTCACACCTGAGCTAAAATAGACCATCTGCCTAAATTGTCGCCTACGTCTGCTGATTCTATCAATGAGAGCCACACTTTTTTTCTTTATATTTTCTGCATGAACGGCTTTGTGCTGAGTCTATTTAGTCATGTCCGACTCTTTGTGACCCCGTGGACTGCAGCCCACCAGGCTCCTCTGTCCATGGGATTTTCCAGGCAAGAGTACTGGAGGGGGGTTGCCATTTCCTTCTCCAGGGGATCTTCCCGACCCAGGGATCGAACCCCCGTCTCTTATGTCTCTTGCATTGGCTGGGAGGTTTTTCACCACTATTTCCATCTGGATGATTTAGTAGCAGGTTATTCAAGAGCATGTAAGCTAGTAAATAATATGAGAACAGGGAAGAGCTAGCAACCAAAAAACTTGAGTATGTGGTTCCTTACTAATGAAACTAATGGGGCTTCCCTGGTGCCTCAGGTGGTAGAGAATCCGCCTGCAATGCAGGAGACCTGGGTTTGATTCCTGGGTGGGGAAGATCCCCTGGAGAAGGAAGTGGCAACCCACTCCAGTATCCCTGCCCGGGCAATCCCATGGACAGAGGAGCCTGGTGGGCTATGGTCCATGGGGTCACAAGAGTCTAACAGGACTAAACCGCCACCACCACACCAATGAAACAACTCTTATGCTTTCTTTTCTTTAAAAAAATAAAAGGTTTTATTTATTTATTGTCTGCACTGTACAACAAGTGGAATCCAGTACCCTGACCAGGGATGGAACCTGTGTCCCCTGCAGTGCAAGGCAGAGTCTTAACCACTGGACCACCAGGAAAGTCTCAAGACAGCTGCTATGCCTTCTTCCTTCGTTTGCTTCCTTAACACCTTTGCAACAAAGTGGTTTGCGGTTTTGGAATCTAGTGTCAAATTGCATGTGTCTTTCACCAGCGGTTTTCCACGGGTCCGATCCAGTGGAAGAAAGATGGAATAGTCAGCCTGAGGACTTCTCTTCTGAAATGTTGAATTTTCTCAACCAGACACAGAGGTTGAAGCTGACATACTTCCGGTGTACCGGATTCATAGAGGGCAGAAGGGAATCATTCTTTTAAGAATTTTTTTTTTTAATGAAGTAGCGTTGATTAACTGTGTTGTATTAGTTTCAGATGGACAGCACAGTGATTTTTTTTTCCAGGTTTTTCCCCTTAGACATTATTATACAATATTGAGTATCATTCTCTGTGCTATCCAGTAGGTCCGTATTGGTCATCTATTTTATATGTAGTCACGTGTATCTGTTAATCCTAGACGCCTCATTTATCCTCTCCCCACCTTTCCCCTTGGGTAACCATAAGTTTGTTGAGTCCATTTCTGTTTTGTAGATAAGTTCATTTGTACCCTATTTTCAGATTCCAGGTATAAGCGATGTCAGAGATATTTTTCCCTTCTCTGTCTGACTTACCTCACGCAGTATGAGTGAAGGTCCAGCCGTGTTGCGACAAGTGGCAGTATTTCATTCTTTTTCACGACTGAGTCATATTCCACTGGACACATGTACCGTGGGTTCTCTATCCATTCCTCTGTCGATAGACATCTTGTACCTTTCAGAATTTTAAAACCAGTGAAAGCGTGTAGCAGCAGCCACTATGAGGAGCTAAATTTGAGCTTATCTCACCAGTAAGCATTTCTACATTTACTTTTAAAATGTACCTCCCTACTGACACTTCAAATACAATCAATAAACTCAGACATTTTAGTCTTACAGTTCAATGAATTTTGTTGTACGAAAACCCTGTGTAGCATCCACCCACATGAAGAAATAAATATGAGATTTCCCACACCCTGGGTGTATTGTCCGTGGCCAAAATCACCACNGGAAGCCCTAACCTGTGCTATATAGTAGGATCCTATTAGTTACCTATTTGATACATAGTAGTGTGTATATGCTGGAGAAGGCGATGGCACCCCACTCCAGTACTCTTGCCTGGAAAATCCCATGGATGGAGGAGCTTGGTAGGCTGCAGTCCATGGGGTCGCTCAGAGTCAGACATGACTGAGCGACCTCCCCTTTCACTTTTCACTTGCATGCATTGGAGAAGGAAATGGCAACCCACTCCAGTGCTCTTGCCTGGAGAATCCCAGGGATGGGGGAGCCTGGTGGGCTGCCTTCTACAGGCACAACTGAAGTGACTTAGCAGCAGCAGAATTCATATGCATCTTGCAGGAACTCTATTGTTGCAATGGTTTTAGAATGAGAAAAGGAAATGGGAGTGGGAGGGAGGGAGGGAAGGAAGTGAAGGAAAGAAAGAAGGACTTTTAAATTAAGCACTCTGTTTAAATCTGGGCTTCCTGGTGGCAGTAAAGAATTTGCCTGCAATATAGGAGATGGAGATTCGAGCCCTGGGTTGGGAAGATCCCCTGGAGGAGGAAACGGCAATCAACGCCAGTATTCTTGTCTGGAAAATCCCATGGACAGAGGAGCCTGGTGGCCTGCAGTCCCTGGGGTTGCAGAGTCCCTGGGACTCAGACACGACTGAGTGACTAACTCTCTGTGACTTCTAAGTCCTGCGTTCCATTCAGATCGATGGCTTACCCATCTCCTTTGAGGGATCTTCGGAAGGTTAAACTATTTTGATCCCCTTGAAAGAATTACATGGTATAAACCCACAAGTCACGATGCCATCACAACTTAAAAAAGAATTCTTGTACACCTATTTCTGCTCTAAAAGCAGGTCCTTGGTATGCCTGATAATCACATCTCTTTCTGGGCTCTGCCCACAGGCGGCGAGAACCTTAAATGTTTTCCTCCTTTGTTGCACTGTTTTTAGAGAAAAATCTCAGTTGCCTGGCTCCCTGTTGTATCCCTTTAAATTCTTCAAAAAAACCCCAATACTGGTAAACATAGTTTGTGATGTCGCGAGTACACATGTGGTCATTTTTCTCTGATATGGCTGGAGGTACGTTCTGAAATGGAAGCAGTTTGGGGAAGAGATTGTCTTTTCTGTTTCTTTGAAACGCAAACGTGCTGTTGTGACATAGCTATTAAAAGAAAACGGGGGCGGTAACTTCCCTGGTTGGTCCTGTGGTTGAAACAACGGGCTTCCACTGCAAGGGGCCACGGGTAGTCTGAGAACTAAGATCCCGCATGCCAAGCAGCACGGCCAAAAGCAAAAAAATATTTAAAAATAGAAGAAAAAGAAGGGGATGCTGAAGCTTCAGTATTTGCCTGACGTATTGGAGTGAATTTGAATTGCCTTGTTTAAGCGAATGTCCAACATTCAGTCACGTCCATTAAATGAAAATATGGTCATGTTAAGTTAAATGATGCACGGTATTATACACATACATACCCAGTTGGGTCCCTTTAATACAATACTGTTGATGACCCTGTCTGTCTCGAGTGTCTGGGTGGATTTCCATTGCCTGAGACTGGGTTTAGCATGCTCAGCATTGTCCGGTGACCACGCCAAGCCCTCTTCCCTTGGTTCTTGCTCTTCAGTGCAAGGACCCTGGCTTTGTGTTTGGTTTCCTGAGTCTGGTTTAACAGGCACAGTGCGGAAACGAAGGCATGGATCTACAGCTCCGTCAAATGTCACTTAACTCCAACACAGAAACTTGGCTTTTTTTTAGATTCCTGGAAATAAAAAGCCAAATGGTCACTTGAGGTCAAACCAGTCCATCCTAAAGGACATCAACCCTGAATATTCATTGGAAGGACTGATGCTGAAGCTGAAACTCCAATGCTTTGGTCACATGATGTGAAGAACTGAGTCACTGGAAAAGACCTTGTTGCTGGGAAAGATTGAGGGCAAGAGGAGAAGGGGACGACAGAGGATGAGATGGTTGGATGGCATCACTGACTTGATGGATATGAGTTTGAGTAAGCTCTGGGAGTTGGTGAAGGACAGGGAGGCCTGGTGTGCTGCAGTCCATGGGGTCGCGAGGAGTCAGACCCGACTAGGCGGCTGAATACAGGAACAACAAATCCCACTGGTCTGTCCTGGTTGCTCTTTGCTTCGTTCATTCTGATTTTCTTGGCTCGAGCCCCTTTCCGTCTACCATTGTGCCCTCCTCTTATTTCACAGGGTGCAGCTCATGACGTGGTCTCGGGCCTCGGGCCGCAGCCAGTCAGTAGGAGGGAGGGACTTCCCTGGTGGTCCCGTGGTTAAGACTTCGAGCTTCCACTGCGGGCGGGATGGGTTCCATCCCTGGTCAGGGAACTAAGATCCCACAGGTTGCATGGTGTGGACCAAAAAAAATATGAAGAGGGAAAAGAATGGTGTGTGTGTGTGTGTGTGTATGGTGAGGTGCACAGATGGACAAAACCATTGTGTCCAGAATTTGGAGTATGAGGGTGGGATCCTATGGATATATGACTTTTAAAGAATAGCTCAGTTGGTAAAGATTCCGCCTGCAATGAAGGAGACCCCACTTCTATTCCTGGGTCGGGAAGATCCCATGGAGAAGGGAAAGGCTACCCACTCCAGTCTTCTTGGGCTTCCCTTGTGACTCAGCTGGTAAAGAATCCGCCTGCAATGAGGGAGACCTGGGTTTGATCCTTGGGTTGGGAAGATCCCCTGGGGAAGGAAAAGGCTACCCACTCCAGTATTCTGGCCTGGAGAATCCCCTGGACTATATGGTGTATGGTCCTTGAGGTTACAAAGGGTCAGACACGACTGAGCGACTTTCACTTTTCATTCAGTAAAGTGATATTTAGGCTGAAAGATCTTTATTTTTCCATAATGTGGAAGAAGGAATAAAGCTGGCCAAAGTCTAACCCGAGAGAGAGTCATAGACGCTGGGGTAGGTCTCCTACAGAAGGTGCCTGTAGGTATCTTATTATTGATTGATATGCCCGGTGAGTGCTTTCCGTGAGGATCAAATGGAGATGAAAAAGGTGTTTACGCTGCGGACACTCGACATGGGTCCTGAGAGTGATTCTTCACTTTATTTTAGCTATTAAGAGATTGAAATTCACAGTGGTCTTTGCAGGACATTATGGGATGCAGGTATTTTAATCATATGAAAGCAGCTGAGAGAAATTCTGTCATCAGAAAATGTGCCCTTGTTTCCTATGGTGTGTCAGACTCAGCCAGCAGGCACGCTTATCTATAATAGACTGGTTCTGAGTTTTTCCCCAAGGCTGTTTATTTGCTTCTGTTAGCATGATCTGTATTTTATGAGCAAACTTGCAGTAGCGGATTCTTGTGACTTGAGAAAAGGTTTAGGGAGAAACTCTTAGAATAGACAGTTTTTAAATAAATTTTAAGTGTAATTAATGAAGACTCTTGAGAGTCCCTTGGACTGCAAGGAGTTCCAACCAGTCCATTCTGAAGGAGATCAGCCCTGGGATTTCTTTGGAAGGAATGATGCTAAAGCTGAACTCCAGTATGTTGGCCGCCTCGTGCGAAGAGTTGACTCATTGGAAAAGACTCTGATGCTGGGAGGGATATTGGGGGCAGGAGGAGAAGGGGATGACAGGATGAGATGGCTGGATGGCATCACGGACTCGATGGACGTGAGTCTGAGTGAACTCCAGGAGTTGGTGATGGACAGGGAGGCCTGGCGTGCTGCGATTCATGGGGTCACAAAGAGTCGGATACGACTGAGCGACTGAACTGAACTGAACTGTGTTTCGGGTGTATAGCAGAGTGATTTGTGTATATATATAGTTCTATGTATATACTGTATATGCGTGTATATATATATGTATGCATATGACTGTATTTAGTTGCCCAGTTGCTTCCTCATGTCCGACTCTTTGATAGCCCATGGACTGCAACACACCAGGCTTCCTTCCTTGGTGACTCACATGGTAAAGGATCCACCTGGTAATGAAGATGTTCAATCCCTGGGGCAGGAAGGTCCCCTGGAGAAGGAATGGCAACCCACTCCAGTGTTCCTGCCTGGAGCATCCCCATGGACAGAGGAGCCTGGCGGGCCACAGTCCATGGGGTCGCAAAGAGGCAGACACGACTGAGTTAGTAACACATACACACACAGACAGACACACACAGGGCTTCCCAGGTGGAGCTAGTGGTAAGCAACCTGCCTGCCAGTGCAGGAAACGTAAGAGACACGGGTTTGATCCCCGGGTCGGAATGATCCCCTGGAGAAGGGAATGGCAACCCACTCCAGCAACTCTTCCCTGGAGCATCCCACGGACGGGAGCCTGGCAAGCTGCAGTCCGTTGGGTTGCACAGAGTCAGATACGACTTAAAGAGACTTAGCATGTGTGCATGCATGTGAACGGACACACACACACACGTATATATACTTGTTTAGATATTTTTCTATGATAGGTTTTTATAAGACACTGAATATAGCTTCCTTTGCTGTACAGTGGGTCTTGGTTGTTTATTTTATATGAAATAGTGTGTAACTATTAATCTCATCGGAGAAGGCAATGGCACCCCACTCCAGTCCTCTTGCCTGCAAAACCCCATGGACAGAGGAGCCTGGTGGGCTGCACTCCATGGGGTTGCTAAGAGTCGGACACGACTGAGCGACTTCACTTTCATTTTTCACTTTCATGCATTGGAGAAGGAAATGGCAACCCACTCCAGTGTTCTTGCCTGGAGGATCCCAGGGACGGGGAGCCTGGTGGGCTGCCGTCTATGGGGTGGCACAGAGTCGGACACGACTGAAGCAACTTAGCATTAATCTGATACTGCTAATTTATCCCTTCCTTCTCCTGCAGGAAACACGAAAATGAAGTTGCTCAGTCTTGTCCGACTCTTTGCGACCCATGGACTGTAGCCTGCCAGGTTTCTCCTTCCACAGAATTCTCCGGGCAGGAATACTGGACTGGGTTACCATTTCCCTCTCCAGGACATCTTCTCGAACCTGGGTCTTCGGCACTGCAGGCAGACTTCTTACCATCTGAGCCACCAGTGAAGCCCCATGGTAAATGTATGTTCGTTTCCTATGCCTGTGAGCTTGTGTTTTGTTTATACTTTTATTTGTATTATTTTTAGATTCCACGTATAACTGATGTTATATAATTGTCTTTCTGTATTTGAATTTGTCCACTTAGTATGATAATCACTGGGTCCACCCGCGTTGCTGCAAATGTCATGATTTTATTCTTTTATATGGCCGCGTAATAGTCGACTGTGTACACGGACCACATCTTCTTAAGCAAGTCGTCCACTGATAGTTGTTTTAGAATGGAGAAACCTTAACCCTGGTCTTGCGTGTTCCTTCCTCCTGTGAGCTAGGGAAGGACGTGGTTTTCCCTGGTAGCCGCATGTTCTGGACCTTCAGTCTACAGACTGGCTTTTATAGCAGCCTATCAGCGTGCCGTGGAGATACAATTAACACAGAACGCCAGCTGGTTAACAGCAGCTGTGTCTGTGTCTGATGGTCCCATGTGTGTATATCTGAATTCATGCCCAAATTTAGGACCTGTTTTTTTTGAACTTTACTTGGTGTGCAAGCACTTTACTCAAAAGTACAGGGGAGTACGGGAAAGAGAAGGCATGGCACGCTTAGAGCCTAGTAGGAAAGAATAAACCATGAAAGAATAAATTGGACCGATAGATAATAGATGGATAATGGATAGAGAGCTGATAGAGTAGATGACAAATGACAGGTAGATAGCCAAAGACTAAGCCAGAGCCTCATAGGCAACAATAAATAGTGAAGTAATAAATTAGATCAATAGACAGGTGGTAGATAGATAATGCATAGACAGATAGCTGACAAGCGATAGATAGATGGACAGTTGGTCAAAGAATAAATTAGAGTCCAATAGGAAAGAATACGTAATGAAAGAATAAATTAGATAGATGATAGTTCATGGATAGACAGCTGATAGAACAGATGATGAATGATACACGATAGATAGATTGTCAAAGAACAAATTAGAGCCTCGTCAGTTCAGTTCAGTCGCTCAGTCGTGTCTGCCTATTTGTGACTCCACGGACCACAGCACGCCAGGCTTCCCTGTCCACCACCAACTCCCGGAGTCCACCCAAACTCATGTCCATTGAGTCGGTGATGCCGTCCAAGCATCTCATCCTCCATCGTCCCCTTCTCCTCCTGCCCCCAATCTTTCCCAGCATCAGGGTCTTTTCACATGAGTCAGCTCTTCGCATCAGGTGGCCAAAATTTGGAGCTGCATCTTCAAAATCGGTCCTACGAATGAACACCCAGGACTGATGTCCTTTAGGATGGACTTGGATCTCCTGGCAGTCCAAGGGACTCTCAACAGTCTCTTCCAACACCACAGTTCAAAGGCATCAATTCTTTGGTGCTCAGCTTTCTTTGGAGCCTAATAGGAAAGAATAAATGAGGTACCCGATTGATAGATAGATAATGGATAGAATAGAAGAATGATAGTGAAAGAATAGAGTCTAATAGGAAAGAATAAATAATGAAAGAATAAATTAGATAGTTGATAGATATGAGGACACATTGTAGATATACAGATTGATGAATGCTATAAATAAATAGATCACAAATGAGACTGAAAGAGTAAATTAGACAAATAGTGAAAGAAGAAATAAAGGTGAAAGACTGAGTTAGATGGGTGATGGATAAATTGGAGTCTAATAGTAAGAGGAAACAATGATGAGCCAGCAAATCCATCAGACATGTTGGTGGGCTCCTCCCTCTGCCTCTCCCCGCATCGCAGGCAGGATCTCCTTGGAGATGGTCTCAGTTAAAAATGCGGGGTGGGGGTTGACCATCACACCGACTGGTGCCGAGGACAAAGGTCTCAGCAGCCTGCAGCGATGCTGGAGTAGCGGCCGAGCACTCTCCCCTTCAGACCCCTCCCCACTGTCTCCCTCTGCGCTCGGGGCTCTGGACGTCTGGCCGCATCAACAGACCCCTTTGTCCTCCACTTTCCAACAGCTGGACTGGTGGGGAAATCCTGGCCTATCCCCTCCCTCTCCCCTCCCAAGCCAGCTTCCTGCACAGTCGCGAGGAAGCGCTCACTAAACCTTAACGCCTTGTATCTGAGGATGTTGTCTTTGGCTGGATGCTATTAATATCTTTTTTTTTTAAGTTGGAAAGGCAAGCGAAATTTATTTTTTAAAAATATTTAATTGGAGGGTTGTTGCTTTCCCATGCTGTGTTGATTTCCACTGTACAACATTGAGAATCAGTCATAACTCTATATATCATGTATGTATACATGTATATACATGTATATCTTTATCTAGGGGTGTGTGTGTGTGCGTGCATGCTAAGTCACATCATTTGTGTCTGCCTCTGCAATGCCTGGGGAATTCCATGACTATACAGTCTGTGGGTCACAAAGAGTCGGACACGACTGAGTGACTTCCATTTCACTTCACTGTGATGCTATGGAGCCCGCCAGGCTCCTCTGTCCATGGGATTCTCCAGGCAAGAATACTGGCGTGGGTTGCCATGCCCTTCTCCGGAGGATCTTCCCAATCCAGGGATCGAACCCGCGTGTCTTAAGTCTGGTGCATTGGCAGGCAGGTTCTTTCCCACTAGCGCCACCTGGGAAATACACACAAACACAGACACACACATGCCACACACACATACATACATACATACATACATACATATCCCCGGCTCTTAAGCCTCCCCTCACCCACACCAGGATGCTCCCGTAAGTTGACTTTATAAACGCCATACACAAGAGTGGAAAATTCTCACAGGGTACCCAGTGCAGTCTCCCCCCTCTCTCTGGACAAGTCCTTCTCTTTTTCTCATTCCTCCCTTTACACCCTGCCCCACTTGCTTCCTTCCTTCTCTGGGTCTTGTCTTTAGAACAAAGTAACTAAAAGCTGACAGTGTAGAGTGTTTCCCTTCCTTTACTCTGCGAATGCCACACCCACACGTGAAGGACTTATCAGAGACACTGTGTTCTCCGAGGAAACCATTTGTATTCCAACCTGCCTGGGACAAAATTGTTCCAGTCATTTGCACGTTGGAAAAAAAAGAATAATAATTGGGAAAAAAAAAAAGAATAATAAGATATGGGTTTAATCTGTCGAGACTGAAAAATGTTTCCCTTTGTTTCAACTGAAATACTTAATGTGGGGAGAGGATGAAGATGACTAAATAAATGGAAAAACAGTAGGAATGCCACGTCTCCCCTGACCTCTTCGCGAAATAATGTATTTGAAGCCTTGCTTCCCACCAACTCGTGAATTGTGTATCACGCCCATGCTTGAAATTCACTACATCAAGCTGAAATTAAAAATGGTTCCAGTTCTCCAGCTGTTGATGGCACGGGAACTTCCAAGCTGGCGGCTCCTCGCTTTTAGCAACAACAATTTTTCTGTGCCCCTGTAGGGATTTCATTCCATTGTGTTGGTCGTGCAGAAAATGCCGTCTGTAGCATCCGAGGGTTGTGTGAATATCTGCTTTAATAACACCTGGTCCAGGCGTCAGAGTGATAGACCCAAGAGGAGGGTTAGCAGTGAAAGGCTGTATGTCCAGGGACCCACGTGAGGGGACAGGCTCTCCTTTGTCTGATGCTGTGAATTCAGTGACGAGGTTTCCCGGGGGGCTCAGTGGTCAAGAATGTGCCTGCCAATGCAGGAGACACCGGAAACGTGCGTTCAATCCCTGGGTCGGAAAGATCCCCTGGAGGAGGACATGGCAACCTACCATTGGTGTCTCTTTAGTATCTGAGCCGCCGGGGAAGTTTCCTGGGAAATCCCATGGACAGAGGAGCCTGGTGGGCTATAGTCCATGCGGTCAAAGAATTGGCCAGGACTGAGCACACGGCGTATACACACACACACACACACACACACACATGAGTGCCACTTACTGTATACCCCACCCTGACTCTGTTCGCCTCGTCTCATGCCCCACACGTGTGCACCGCCCTGAACTATTGTTTGCCAGCCTTATTCACACCTTCATACTTTTGTAACAGAGACGTTCATTCCAAAACGATTTGGGGTTTTACACATTTTCAGTGTTCATAAGCATTGAGTGATACCATATATTTTCCTGCAGCTCAGGCTTGGAGTTTTATCCTTAAGGCAGTAGGGACTCCCTGTAGTGATTTCAGCAGGAAAAATGGATGTGACGGGGTTCGCATTTCCTGGGAGCTCCGTGAAATAGTTCAGCCTCGTGGCTCGGTGGTATAGAATCTGCCGGCAATGCTGGAGACCGAGGTTTGATCCCTGGGGTCGGGAAGACCCCCCTGGAGGAGGAAATGGCAACCCACTCCAGTATTCTTGCCTGGGACATCCCAAAGACAGAGGGGCCTGGCCTCCGTGGGTTTTGCAAGGAGTCGGACACGACTGAGTGACTAACACTCACTCTAAAGATGAGGGGGCGGTATGCTGGCAGTCCGGTGGTTGAGACCCTGTGATACCAAAGTGCTGGCAGAGGTCCAGTCCCCGGAGGGGAGATCCCACGGCCCACGTGGTGCAGCCTAGAACAGAAACGCTGAGTTGATGGAGACAAAGAGAGCTTGAGGAATTTCCTGGAAGCCATGGGTCAGCAGAGTGAGGAGAGGAAATGAACCAGGTTCCAAAGCTTTGGCAGGGTCTCGGGGTTTGGGGCCAGCTTGAGAAGACAAAGCAGATGGGTGGGGCTGCCTGAGACGGGGTGTCTTCAGGTGCCCTTCTGGCTCGGTTCTGGCTGGCAGACAAGGAATGGCCGTCCTCTGTGTGTGGGTCTGAGTTACCTGGTGAGATCAGATGTGGAGGAGTCAGTGGTAGCGGGGGACATTCTCTATCCTTGGAAGCACTTACATCAGCAACAGGTCCCAGAAGGAGGAGGGCTGGTCCTCGTCTTTCTAGAATGTTCTGAAATCGGAGCCAGTCTGGACTGGCTCCTCTATCAGATGGGCTGGGGTCATCCTTGGGGCATTCCATTTCCTGTAGATTTCAGAAGATCCCTGCAATGCCTTGATTGTGAATTTCATCTTCTCTGCCTTCTGGCCGTCTACTGGGAAGGAGCTATGACTTTGGGGGGTTCCAACTTGAGAGTTCCCAGATAGCTTTTTCAGATGGCACTGGGGGTTAAGAACCTGCCCGCCAATGCAGCAGACATTAGAGACCCGGGTTCGATTCCTGGGTTGGGAAGATCCCCTGGAGGAGGGCATGGGAGCCCACTCCAGTATTCTTGCCTGGAGAATCCCATGGACAGTGGAGCCGGGAGGGCTGCAGTCCATGGGGTTGCAAAGAGCTGGACACGACTGAGTGACTTCACTTTCTTTCTTTCTATAGTTCCTTTTGGAGAAGGAAATGTCAACCCACTCCAGTGTTCTTGCCTGGAGAATCACATGGACAGAGGGGCCTGGTGGGCTACCGTCTGTGGAGTTGCAAAGAGTCAGACATGACTTAAGCAACTAACACACACACTCACATGATGGACAGCACCCACCAAGGTCTGCCTGACTCTACTTGCCTCTTCACAACATCCTCACTTGTGATCCTCAGAAATTCTGAAAGGAACTGAGTGGTGTTGAATTTCTGGCAACGCCGTCCAAAAAAGATCACTCTGACAAATATGAGGATGGAAGAATCTTTACAATAGACATGTAGTTCCGTCAACCAGAGTACAGCCTCACAATGAAATGTGGTTGGAAAAAGGATGACAAAGTGCTTTATGCACTGGTATATAAAATCTCCAGAAAGCTGTTAAGTAAAAAAAATAAAGCAGTGAGGAACAGGAGAGTTTATATAGTATGCTACTTTCTGTTTAATATTTTTTGTTGAATACAGAAACATTAAAAGGACACAGAAGGAGTGGTCAGAAGTGAAGGAGAAGGCTGAGGAGGCAGAAGGCTACGATATAATATAATTTTAATATAATTAAATGAATATAATTAATTTTACTATAATTTTTGCTTTGAACCAGATAGGGTTTTCACCTATCAAAATACATCTCAACAAATAAGATCTAATTTCGTTGACATTCAATAGATGTTAATTCCCCATAGTTGATAATCAGGCTTATGTAAAATGTCAACATTGGGCTTCCCAGGGGGTTCAGTGGTAAAGAATCCACCTGCAGGAGACCTGGGTTCGATCCCTGGCTCGGAAAGATCCCCTGGAGGACGGCATGGCAACCCGCTCCAGTATTCTTGCCTGGACAATCCTGTGGACAGAGGAGCCTGGGGGGTTACAGTCCATGGGGTTGCAAAAGGTCAGACACAGCTGAGTGACTAAGCAAGAAATTGTTAACATTAGAGAGTGCAGGGTGAGGGCAAAAAGGTAAATATTATTTTTGCAACTTCTCAGAAAGTCTAACATTAGTTCAAAACTAAAAGATTTTTTTTTTAAATGATGATACACAAACAGCTGGTAAGCCCATGAAATTGTGTTCAGCATCACTGGTTATTCGAGACATGCAAGTGAAACGCTCAGCAAGACACTATTTATACAGCAAATAGAATGGCTAAAATATTTTTTAAAAATGACAACAACAATTTTAGGGGAGAAACTGATGTCCAGCAACATCAGAGTGAGGTTGAACAGGTTCTTCTAAAATGAGTTACGTATCTGTCTTTTGATCCAGCCATTCTCTTTTCAGGTGTTTATCCGTGAAAAGTGATTATGCAAGAACCGTCATAAGACTTTTAGTTGCAGGGGCCCCAAAGTGGAAACAGGCCAAGTGCCCAGCAGGAGAAGAGGGGAGCTGTTTGTCATTTTTTTCCAATCCATATATATGTTTCCTGTATATATCATACAGTGCAGTGGTACTCAACAGTCCCAAGGGACGAACCGCTGATAGCATCCTACAACTCGGATGAAGCACAGACCTAACTATAAAATAGATAATAAGTCAAAGCTATGCTTTTCCCACTAGTCATGTATGGAGTCGGACTATAAAGAAAGCTGAGCACCAAAGAATTGATGCTTTTGAACTGTGGTGCTGGAGAAGACTCTTGAGAGTCCCTTGGACTGCAAGGACATCCAACCAGTCCATCCTAAAGGAAATCAGTCCTGAATGTTCATTGGAAGGACTGATGCTGAAGCTGAAACTCCAATCCTTTGGCCACCTGATGCAAAGAACTGACTCACTTCAAAAGACCCTGATGCTGGGAAAGATTGAAGGCAGGAGGAGAAGGGGGTGACAGAGGATGACATGGTTGGATGGTGTCACCGACTCGATGGACATGAGTTTGAGCAAGCTCTGGGAGTTGGTGATGGACAGGGAAGCCTGCTGTGCTGCGGTCCATGGGGTCGCAAAGAGTTGGACAGGACTGAGGGATTGAGCTGAACTGAACGATAAATACTGATACTGAAACCTACTCCTGAAGAACTGATGCCGTACTTATATGAGATGCTATGTGTGTGAAGTTGCTCAGTCGTGTCCGACTCTTTGCGACCCCATGGACTGTAGCCCACCAGGCTCCTCTGTCCATGGGATTCTCCAGGCAAGAATACTGGAGTGGGTTGCCATTTTGAGATGCAAAACTAACCTCAGGGGAAAAGAAATTCAACAGGTGGTGCCTCTTTGTTGAAGGACTGACTGGGGAGTGGCAAGAGCTTTCTGAAGAGATGAAAACATTCTCTATGGTATTAGAATTCTGGATCATGGTGCTGCATTCATCAAAACTGTGCTATTACGTTTTGTGTATTTCAAGATATGCGTAGTGTAGCTCAGAAAAAGCATAGCGAAAATGATGACTACAGGGATTTCCCCTGCTGGTCCGTTGGTTAAGAATCTGCCTTCCAATGCGGGGTCCATGAGTTCACTCCTTGGTTGGGACATGAAGATCCTGCAGCCTTCACGTCCAGCCAAGGAATACTAACAACAGTAAAAGTTTTTAAACTGGTAGCTACATGGAAGTTGGGTGTGGGCAGAGAGATAGATGACGGATTGGCAAAATATCGATAATTGTTGAAGTGGAGAGAAAGCTTCTTGGGATTTCATTACATCATGCATACTAAGTCGCTTCCGTCATGTCCGACTCTTTGCGACCCCGTGGACTGCAGCCCACCAGGCTCCTCTGTCCATGGGCCTCTCCGGGCAAGAATACGGGAGTGGGTTGCCATTTCCTTATCCATTCATTACATCGTTGTCTTTAATTTCCATATATTCAGTGTTCTCTACACTACAGATAATTTTAAAAAGATAAATATTCATTTTTTTTTTTTTTTTTTTTTTTCAAAAGAAGCAGTAGTTTGGAACGATCGCTGGCTTTTTTCTCTTACTGGAGTGGGAGTTTTATGGTGTGTTTTGTGACGACAGGCGTCATTGGGTTCTGGGGTTGAGAAGACTTGGCAATGCAACATGTTGCCTGATGAAAATGAAAAGGAAAAGCACGTCTTCGAATGTGCAATGGTAAGATCATAATAAGAGGACACCCGGAATGCTGAATCCCCGGCTTATGGAAAATGCTCGAGAAACCTAAACAGTAGTTTGGAGTTAGCCTTTGGGTAGGAAAAGCCAGCAGACCCAAGCCCGTTATTGAGAGCAGATGGTATACTAACAGATAGAAAGAGAGTCCAGGATGGCTTCAAAGCCTAGTTTTCCTCTCCCTTTTCTGCGGAAGAAAATGGTATTCACATTTTAAAGTTAAAACCAAATAGCTGCTGCTGCTGCTAAGTCGCTTTAGTCGTGTCCGACTCTGTGCGACCCCATAGACGGCAGCCCACCAGGCTCCCCCATCCCTGGGATTCTCCAGGCAAGAACACTGGAGTGGGTTGCCATTTTCTTCTCCAGTGCATGAAGGTGAAAAGTCAAAGTGAAGTCGCTCAGTCATTTCCGACTCCTCGCGACCCCATGAACTGCAGCCCACCAGGCTCCTCCGTCCATGGGATTTCCCAGGCAAGAGTACTGGAGTGGGGTGCCATTGCCTTCTCCAAAAGCAGATAGAGTTGCATGGAAGTTGACAAGTGAGGAAACGACAATAGGCTACAGCTTTATAAAATAAATTCAAACTCTGGGACCAAGGCTAGTAGCTACTTGAGTTGTTGAATGATCATGGTTCATAAGAAAATATGAAAGAGTTAGAAATGAGTGAATGTTGACCCGGTTTCTTTTTCGATGTTTTTCTTTGTTTGTTTATTTTAAGCTGATAATAGCATTCTGGAAATTACAGTCTGGTCAGTTAGATGATAAATCTTAATGTTCTGGAAGCGATCTTCTAAAAGATGATGATAAATCAAATCATGATTTCTAGAAGCTCTATGGGTTTGTTCGCTAAGAGCAAGTCTGTGCCCGACTAGTTTTATGAACAGTAGATATAACTGGGCCGGTTTCAGCATGCGACTCGAGAGTTTTCCATTTGTTCTTCTGGAGAGACCAAGATGCCTGTGTAAATGGATGAGGGTAAAGCCTGAGGCTCCTGTGTGTTTGCAAGAGTTTGAACATTCCAGGTGAGAATTTAAACTCACCGCAGGGATGCTTGGCTGAATCTCACACGCCCAAAGGGCCCTGAGCCTTGTGCGTGCAAATGATGTGTTACCGTCTATATCTAAGCCTAAAAACTACACAACCATGCTCTTCTCTGACGCTCCATCTACCTACCTGCTGCTGCTGCTGCTGCTAAGTCGCTTCAGTCGTGTCCAACTCTGTGTGACCCCATACATGGCAGGCCACCAGGCTCTGCCGTCCCTGGGATTCTGCAGGCAAAAACACTCTAATGGGTTGCCATTTCCTTCTCCACCTACCTGCACATCATAAAATCAAACCACCTTCTCATTTACATGCTACAAATGTAGCCGCCTGCTCTGCTCGGGGGCTGGATTGACTCGTTTATTCAAATATTCTGTTTAAAGTATGGAAATATTTTCTTTCTACTCTTGGTCTTTGCAAATAATCCGAGATTGTATCCGCAGTGCCTTCCAGTCCTATTTCTTTTTTTAATTTTAATTTTATTTTTTTACTGAAGGATAATTGTTTTACAGAATTGTGTTGGTTTCTGCCAAACTGCAATGTGAATCAGCCATCAGTTCAGTTGTTCAGTTCAGTCGCTCAGACATGTCCGACTCTTTGCGACCCCATGAATCGCAGCACGCCAGGCCTCCCTGTCCAGCACCAACTCCTGGAGTTCACTCAGACTCACGCCCATCGAGTCAGTGATGCCATCCAGCCATCTCATCCGCTGTCGTCCCCTTCTCCTCCAATCCCCAATCCCTCCCAGCATCAGAGTCTTTTCCAATGAGTCAACTCTTCACGTGAGGTGGCCAATGTACTGGAGTTTCAGCTTTAGCATCAGTCTTTCCAAAGAAATCCCAGGGCTGATCTCCTTCAGAATGGGCTGGTTGGATCTCCTTGCAGGCCAAGGGACTGTATACATATATCCATCCCCTCCCTCTTGAACCTCCCTCCCACCTCCTGCCCCATCCCACCCCTCTGGGTTGTCACAGAGCCCCAGTTTGAGTTCCCTGAGTCATACAACAAACTCCCGTTGGCTCTCTATTTCACACATGGTGATGTGGGTGGTTCGGTGGTACAATTCTCACCTGCCTTCCTGCCTTATTAAACAGATCGCATATAGCAAACGTTATGACATGCTTAGAGATTCTGTGTCTTGCAAAGCATCAAGGATGTTTGAACTTTGGTTATGGGTGGGGAAGGTGCAGAGGAAGAAAGGGGTGAACACAGGGTAGAATAAATAGTGGCAACTTAGAGTCGTTACTAGAATTAGATTTTCACTAATATCTCGTGCTTTTCATTCCTTTCTGTCTGAAAAGTGAAACGCTAAAGTCATTCTTAGAGGCTTCTACATATCTATCTTAAGAACCACCTGTATTTTAGTCAAAGTATTTATGATGGCTTAAAAAACCTCACTTAAGGAAGAGGACAACCGTACAATGTGGAGCAAAGGGATACAATGAAGTGCTGAAACTCTGTTTCACATGCTGTCATATTTGAAGTTTGTATTACCGTGCTCACGCAGCCCGCTAGCTAATAATCCCCGACGAATTAGAAAACCAGGGAGTTGATGCTGGCAGTTCCAACTCCCATTGGTGTTTGAGTGTTCCCAATGATTCTGCAAAGATAAGGTTGAGGCAGATTGTGGAGAAAATAAATGGCACATCCCTAGGCTTCTCGTATTGTTTCCATTAACGTGGTGCTACAGCTTTAAGAGCTATCTCTTTCCTTACCAACCATTTGGTGAGGAAAATCAATTCTGGTGTGGGATACTGTTGGCGGCTTTTAAAAAGACGATGATTTCGTGACTCTAGGAGTTACTTCTCTGACGTTTACCTCAGTTGTACAAACTGTAATCTGATGGAGAAAAGGCACGGTAGTCTGATCGTTTTTGACAGTTTCAGTCTGAAATTTCATTATGATGGAAGTGACTCTAATAGAGAGTTTATGATAACACTCTCAATCGTTGTTATGATGATGGGAAAGATGTGAGATTTAGGGTCAGAAGATCTGGACATTCACCAGCTCTGTGATTCTAGGCAAGTCACCCCCTTCTTCCAGCTTCAGGGTTTTTTTCCCCTGCGCAGGTTGGAGAAGGGTAATCATTCTGCAGAATAGTGCAAGAATAGTCCACGATAACGCATGGGACATCTCCTTGTACAGGGTACATACATAGGAACGTCTTGGCCTACCTTCATATTTCCTCACTTCTGTTCCATCTCATTTTCTTCATTTCTTTAAAATTCCTTGCAAGACATGTGGTCCTGTCTAAAACGTCCATGGAGTCAGTTGATCCATGCCAAAAGTTGTTGGATATTTGGTCATTTTTGCTTCTGTCCAAAATGTTCATGCAGGTGTTTCATCCACAGCAAAAGTTCCTTGCTTTCTGGTCATGTTTGGTCCTGTCCAAAAAGCCCATGGAGATAGCCAGGCCTCACCAAAATGTTCTTGGTACTTGGTCATGCTTGGTTCTGTCCAGGAAGTCTATGGAGTCATTTGGTCCATGGAAAAGGTCCTTGATATTTGGTCATATTTGGTCCTGCCCAAAAGGTCCTTAAGACCTTTGGTCCACACCAAAACGACCTTGATACTTTGTGCTTGAGATCTGTGACAAGTCCAGAAGCATTTGTCATGGACCAGGTACAGTATTGGATGTTTTGCACAGGATCAAATATCAAAGATGTTTTGGCCTGGACCAAAGAGGATGGATGTTCTGGACGTGACCAAGTGTCTGCTGACACGAATAAAGTTCTCTTCTCTTGCTACACTGAAAACAAAAATTTCCCTAGTTTGCTTTGTAGACAGTCTTTCGGGATTCAAATCTTTTTATTTTATTTGGCAACATCCAGTGTCAGTTGGCACACATGCCATCTTCAGCGCCTCATGTAAGGTCTTTTGCTGAGACGCACAGACTCCAGCTGTGGTTTCCAGGCTCAGTAGTTGGGGTGTGAGGGCTTAGTTTCTCCATGGCTTGTGAGATCTTACTTCCCCAACCAGGGACTGAACCTCTGTCCCCTGCACTGCAAGGCAGATTCTTAGCCACCGGACCACCAGCAAGGTCCCAGGATTCAAACCTTCACTGCATAATTTCTAAACCTATGCTCCACTTTGGCTTTCCTGGTAGCCCAGCTGGTAAAGAATCCTCTTGCAATGCAAGAGATCCCGGGTCGATTTCTGAGTCGGCAGATCCCCTGGAGAAGGGATGGGCTACCCACTCCAGTGTTCTTGGTCTTCCCTGGTGGCTCAGATGGTAAAGAATCTGCCTGCAATGTGGGAGATCTGGGTTTGATCCCTGGGTTGGGAAGATCCCCTGGAGGAGGGCATGGCAGCCCACTCCAGTATTCTGCCTGGACGATCCCCATGGACAGAGGAGCCTGGTGGGCTGCAGTCCATGGGGTTGCAAAGAGTCAGACACCACTGAGCCGCTATGCACCGCATAGCTCAGCACAGGCTGCTATTTACCTATCCTGTGAAACTGGGTGTTCAAAGTATCAGAAAAGCAAGTTAAGGCCAAGTACTTCAGAGAAGACTCTTGAGAGTCCCTTGGACAGCAAGGAGATCCAACCAGTCCATCCTCAAGTGGATTTTCACTGGAAGGACGGATGCTGAAGCTGAGGCTCCGATCCTTTGGCCACGTGATGTGAAGAGCTGACTCACCGGAAAAGACCCTGATGCTGGGAAAGATTGAGGTGGGAGGAGAAGGGGACGACAGAGGATGAGATGGTTGCATGGCATCACTGACTCAATGGACATGGGTTTGATCAAACTCATGGAGATAGTAGAGGACAGGGATGGTGTCACAGAGTCAGATACTGATTCAGTGATTGAATGACAGTAGTACGCTTCAAAAACATGAAACTTATGAGTCTGACTTTGATTTTCCTTGTCCAGTGGCTCAGGAAGCAGAAGCAATAAGGAGCGTTAGGATCAGTTCACTTCGGTCTCTCAGTTGGTCCGACTCTTAATGAACCCATGGACTGTAGCACGCCAGGCCTCCCTGTCCATCACCAACTCCCGGAGTTCACCCAAACTCACGTCCATCAAGTCAGTGACGCCATCCAGCCATCTCATCTTCTGTCATCCCCTTCTCCTCCTGCCCCCAATCCTTCCCAGCATCAGAGTCTTTTCCAATGAGTCAACTCTTCGCTTGAGGTGGCCAAAGTATTGGAGTTTCAGCTTTAGCATCATTTCTTCCAAAGAACACCCAGGGCTGATCTCCTTTAGAATGGACTGGTTGGATCTCCTTGCAGTCCAAGGGACTGTCAAGAGTCTTCTCCAACACCACAGTTCAAACGCATCAATTCTTTGGTGCTCAGCTTTCTTCACAGTCCAACTCTCACATCCATACATGACCACAGGAAATACCGTAGCTTTGACTACAACAAACAGACCTTTGTTGGCAAAGTAATGTCTCTGCTTTTCCTATGCTGTCCAGGTTGGTCATAACTTTTCTTCCAAGGAGCAAGTGTTTTTTAATTTCATGGCTGCAATCACCATCTGCAGTGATTTTGGAGCCCAAAAAGGTAAAGTCTGTCACTATTTCCACTATTTCTCCACTATTTGCCGTGAAGTGATGGGACCAGATGCCATGATCTTATTTTCTGAATGTTGAGCTTTAAGCCAACTTTTTCATTCTCTTCCTTCACTTTCATCAAGAGGCTCTTTAGTTCCTCTTCACTTTCTGCCATAAGGGTGGTGTCATCTGCATATCTGAGGTTATTGATATTTCTCCCAGCAATCTTGATTCCACCTCGAGTTAGGATAGCAGAACAATAATAATAATTAATATCAAAATGTAGATGTAAGAATGTTAACAGAGAAAACATTTATTAAAATGGCAAAATTAGTATTAGAAGTACCAGTGCCACGGGCTTTTTGTAGAAGATCTCTCAGCATCTTGAAATCGATTTCTATGAAAATTTCACTTTCACACCTTTATTAACAGGTTTATGACCTGAATGCAATATAAATTGAAATTTTTCTTCACCTTAGGCAGAGGATGAAATACTTTCAAAAAGTGGAATAGGCTTATTTGTTTGGTGGGTTTAACCAATAACGGAAATAATGATTTCTGTGCATTGGTGTTTACCTCTGACACACTTCAGCAGGCTTTAGACTTTGAATGACTTTATATATATTCATCTAAGACACTGCCTCAGCTCTGGTAAAGTCTGTTGGAGTTGCCGATTAGAAATGCTGAATGCCTAAATTTAGAAATCACCTATTGCATGACTTCTGCAACCTGGGATAATGAAAGAATAGGTGATTAGTCAGTAGTGTTCCTGTGATGGTTAAGAGTATGTGTCAGCTTGTGTGCACCATGAGGTGACTGGACACTTGGTCAAATGCTGTTCTGGGTATTTCTGTGAGGTTGTGCTGGGTGACATGGATGTTAAATCAATAGACTGAGTAAAGCAGATTGCTCTGCTTATCCTGGTGGGCCGCATGCAATCAGCTGAAGGCCTGGCTAGCACAAAAGCCTGACCTTCCCTGAAATGAGAGAAAATTTTGTATTCGATGGTGGCGCCTCTTCCTGGTTCAACAGTTGCTTCTGGCCTTTGCCTTTGAACTGGAAATGAAGTCTGCAGATTTTTGATTTGCCTCTCTCTGGAATCATGTATAATAATAATAATAATATATATATGTGGCTGGACATGAGTTTGAGTAGACTCTGGGAGTCGGTGATGGACAGGGAAGCCTGGCGTCCTGCAGCCCATGGGGTCGCAGAGTCGGGCACGACTGAGCGCCTTTCACTTTCTCAGGACTCTCTCCCAGACAAGGGGCTTTCCAGGTGGCTCAGGTGCTAAAGGACCCACCTGCCGGTGCAGGAGATGTGGGCTTGATCTCTGCGTGGAGAAGATCCCGTGAAGGAGGAAAGGGCAAGCCACTGCAGTATTCTTTTCTAGAGAATTCCATGGATGGAGGAGCCTGGTGGGCTACACTCCATGGGGTCACAAAGAGTTGGACATGACTGTGTGAATGAGCACACACACTCCCACACAAGTCAGTCTGTGTAGGAAGGCTCGGAGCCTCTGTGAACAGAATACGTGGTTGTGTGTAAATGTTTTGTTCGGTGGAATGGTGTCTGAGTGACGTCTGTGGGTCGTGTCTTCCTGGGATAATGCACTGTGAAGGGTGATGCGGTTATAAGGAAAATACAGAAGCAGCAAAATGACTTGCGGAAGCTGCTGAATTCATAACAATTAAAGCTCCAATACTTTCGCCACTGGATGCAAAGAGCTGACTCATTGGAAAAGACCCCGATGCTGGGAAAGATGGAGGTCAGGAGAAGGGGACAACAGAGGATGAGACGATTGGATGGCATCACCGACTCAATGGACATGAGTTTGAGGAAGCCCCGGAAGTTGGTGATGGACAGGGAAGCCTGGCGTGCTGCAGCCCATGGGGTCGTGGAGAGTCGGACACGACTGCGTGAATGAACTGAACTGAACTGAACTGAAGAAGGAAACCTTTTCTGTAATGAGACCCACTGGCTGATGACGCAGTCCCCTGTTAGCTAGGTACAGCGTGATGGGGAAAGTTTCATGGACGTGTCACATACACGGGCTCAGTGAGATTGTCTTCAGGTGTTTTAGGCAGGTGGTATGTGGAACTCTTTCCTCGAATTGCCTCCCTAACAAAGTGAAGCTTACAAGAATTGCAGCAAGTCATGATGTAGTTTTAAGCTGGCAGTGAGTGTCAGATTTTCCTCTAGTTAGGTCCCATTGTAGTTGATAGGAGCCTGAACACTGATATTTGAAACACCCACCTTAGGATGAAGTTTTTCCTAACGATCCATTGAAACGCTTAATGTAAAAATCTTAAAATCAATGAGTGGCTTGAGTTACGCTTTAATGATCTCAGACTTTTGACGTATCAGCAAAGCCTGAAGGTGTAATGAACTGATGTTGTTAAATATTTATTCGGTTTCTTGATTTCAGGTTCCCCCACTGGATCAACATTAATTTGTTATCTCAGCATAGAGTATGGCTATGTGGTAGGGACTAAATAAACACTTCTGCAATGAGTTTTAGAATAATGAATGAATGTTGTATTGGAATGTTACATTAAGCTGCTCCTTATTGGCATAAAATAATAAACACTTCTGCAATGAGTTTTAGAATAATGAATGAATGTTGTATTGGAATGTTACATTAAGCTGCTCCTTATTGGCATAAAATAACCAGTAATTTTTTTTTTTAGGGATTTATTATTTTATTGGAGGATATTTGCTGTACAGTGTTGTGTTAGTAATAATTTCTGCCATACATCCACATCAATCAGCCATAGGTGGACATCTGTCTCCTCTCTCTTGAATTGTTCTCCCACTTCACACCCCATCCTCCCTTCTAGGTTGTCAGCAGAGCACCGGTTTGAGCTACTTGAGTCAAACAGCCAATTCCTCCTGGCTATCTATTCTACATATGGTAGTGTGTATGTTCGGAGAAGGCAATGGCACCCCACTCCAGTACTCTTGCCTGGAAAATCACATGGACGGAGGAGCCTGGTGGGCTGCAGTCCATGGGGTCGTGAAGAGTCGGACATGACGAGCGACTTCACTTTCACTTTTCACTTTCATGCACTGGAGAAGGAAATGGCACCCCACTCCAGTGTTCTTGCCTGGAGAATCCCAGGGACGGGGGAGCCTGGTGGGCTGCCATCTATGGGGTCGCACAGAGTCGGACACAACTGAAGCGACTTAGCAGTGTGTATGTTCCCAAGCTACTCTCTCTGTTTTTCCCTTCCTCTCCTCCCCTGCCCCGCTGTGTCCACAACTCTGTTCTCTGTGTCTGTGTGTGCATGGCTGCCCTGCAAACAGGTTCATCAGTACCGTCTTTCTAGATTCCACACATCTGCCTTCATATGAAATACTTGCTTTTCTCTTTCCGACTTAACTTCACTCTGTATAGCAGGTCTAGGTTCATCCACCTTGTTAGAGCTGACTCAGATGCGTTCCTTTTAATGGCTGAGTAATGGATCATCGAAAAAGCAAGAGAGGTCCAGAAACACATCTATTTCTGCTTTATTGACTACGCCAAAGCCTTNCCAATACTTTGGCCACCTGATGTGAAGAGCTGACTTATTTGAAAAGACTCTGATGCTGGGAAAGATTGAGGGCAGGAGGAGAAGGGGACCACAAAGGATGAGATGGCTGGATGGCATCACTGACTCAACAGACATGGGCTTAGGTGGACTCCGTCTTTGGTGGTGGACAGGGAGGCCTGGCGTGAGGTTCATGGGGTCACAAAGAGTCAGACACGACTGAGCGACTGAACTGAACTGAACTGAACTGAATATTCCACTGTGTATGTAGACCACAACTTCTTTAAAAGTTCATCTGTTGATGTCCATCTAGCTCATTGATGTCCTGGCTGTTGTGAACAGTGCTGCAATGAACATTGGGGTCCATGTGTCTTTGGGATTGTTGGGTCATATGCTTTAGGGATTGAAATGGAAACTCATTGGATACATATTCTTGTGTTCCGAAAGTACTACCCAGAGGAGTCACTTGAAAAATGTCTAAAATCCTTTCAGACATACTAACATTTGCATATAAAAGTCCAGTTTTTCTGTGCTTAGAGTTTCTTGTTTGGTTCAACATCTGCAAACATGCCAAAGGCATTTGAAACACCTCTGTTCTTTCATGAGAACTGTTTTTTAAAAAGCAGAATTGGTGAGGTTATTCAAGTAGAGTAGTTAAAACAAAAAAAAAGGTGCAGAAAGTGGGTGCAGAAAAAGTAAAGAAAGTGGATGTATACTTTAAATTTTTAAACTCGGGAATAAATAAATATTTGTCACAATCCCAAAGGTCAGGGAATAAAGTGAAATAAAAAGCAAGGCGGATTCAGTGAGTCTTGAGTGATAACGGTATGGAGCATTGGATAGAAATTGCAGCCAGGTCATAGTAAGTCCAATGAAAGCAACGTAAACCTTCAATATTCTATTTTTTGTCATTTGTTAATGTTTATATAAGAGATGGTTTTTCCAGTAGTCATGTATGGATGTGAGAGTTGGACTATAAAGAAAGCCGAGTCCCGACGAATTGATGCTTTGGAACTGTGGTGTTGGAGAAGACTCTGGAGAGTCCCTTGGACTGCAAGGAGATCCAACCAGTCCATCCTAAAGGAGATCAGTCCTGGGTGTTCATTGGAAGGACTGATGATGAAGCTGAAACTCCAATCCTTTGGTCACCTGATGGGAAGAGCTGACTCCTTGGAAAAGACTCTGATGGTGGGAACAATTGAAGGCGAGAGGAGAAGGGGACGGCAGAGGATGAGGTGGTTGGATGGCATCACTGACTCCGTGGACATGAGTCTGACTGAACTCCGGGAGTTGGTGATGGACAGGGAGCCCTGGCATGCTGCAGTTCATGGGGTCCAAGAGAGTTGGACAGGACTGAGCGACTGAACTGAAAGCCTTTAAAAAAAATAAATGAAGGGAAAATAGAGAAAAACATTCCGTTCAATTCAGTTCAGGTGCTCAGTCATGCCCGACTCTTTGCGACCCCATGAATCGCAGTACGCTAGGCCTCTGTCCATCACCAACTCCCGGAGTTCACTCAGACTCACGTCCATCGAGTCAGTGATGCCATCCAGCCATCTCATCCTCTGCCGTCCCCTTCTCCTCCTGCCTCCAATCCCTCCCAGCATCAGAGTCTTTTCCAATGAGTCAGCTCTTCACATGAGGTGGCCAAAGTACTGGAGTTTCAGCTTTAGCATCATTCCTTCCAAAGAACACCCAGGACTGATCTCCTTTAGAATGGACTGGTTGGATCTCCTTGCAGTCCAAGGGACTCTCAAGAGTCTTCTCCAACACCACAGTTCAAAAGCCTCAATTCTTCAGCACTCAGCCTTCTTCCCAGTCCAACTCTCACATCTATACATGACCACTGGAAAAACCATAGCCTTGACTAGACGGACCTTTGTTGGCAAAGTAATGTCTGTGCTTTTCAATATGCTGTCTAGGCTGGTCATAACTTTTCTTCCAAGGAGTAAGCGTCAAGAGTGCTTGATGAACTATGGACTGCGGTTCATGACATTATACAGGAGAAAAACTTTGGGTTGGCCAAAAAGTTCATGCAGATTTTTTTCCTTACAATGGAATGAGTTTTTTGGCCACCTCAGTATGAATGGAAACAATAAATTAATAATCTCCCAGGTAGCCCCCCAGCCCCTTTGATTTGCCTTGACAAGAAGCCAGTATTTCTGTACGATTGCAAGTGGGCCCTGGTGTTTTCTTTTCCCGAGCTCAACTCGCAGTTCAAGAGTTGAGGAATACTACAGTCACTTCTTGGAGAAGGCAATGGCACCCCACTCCAGTCCTCTTGCCTGGAAAATTCCATGGATGGAGGAGCCTGGTAGGCTGCAGTCCAGGGGGTTGCTGAGTCGGACATGACTGAGCGGCTTCACTTTGACTTTTCACTTTCCTGCATTGGAGAAGGAAATGGCAACCCACTCCAGTGTTCTTGCCTGGAGAATCCCAGGGACGGGGGAGCCTGGTGGGCTGCCGTCTATGGGGTCGCACAGAGTCGGACACGACTGAGGCGACTCAGCAGCAGCGGCGGCAGCACAGTAACCTCTCAGCGCTGGTGAAGGGCGTTTCCCATCCTTTACTGTTGGACTGTGGTGTCTTTCCTCATGTAGGGCTTTTCTCAGTTGAAAGGCTAACATCGCCGTGCAGCCAAGAGGCAGTTATAGGATTTCCTTGGCGCATCCGTTGTCCTAATGAATGCACTCTTTCACTGTGATGGACTGACCTTTGAACACTGATGTGAATCTTGTGGCCGTTTGTTTTATTAATTGCCAGGACCTTGCGCGGTGGGGTTGTCAGTTCACCCTCAGCGAGGACCACCTGCAATTAATCTTTTTCTGATTCTTGACACCGTAGTTTACAATTATCGATTTCCTGTTCTTTAAAAAAGAAAAACAATTAGATATTTTAGTCTTTTACAAACTGATGCAAAGGGCTGGTCCTTAAAATGATTCCCATGCTTTCAACACAGAGCCCTTAGCAACCCATGCAAGTTTGTTCTCTGAGGCGTAGAGTCATTGACATGCAAAGGTAGCTTTACGTCTGCACTGAGGGCAACCTTTGCGAGGATCCAGGTCTTCCATTCGCAGAGCTGTATTTGATTTGAGGTCTTTGCATCCACTGGCTGGTGACTGACAAGGACAATCCAGCCTGGCCTTGTAGCTTATAAATTAGAGCTGACAGGAGCAGATTTCGGATTTCCGTGTCCAGCGCATGGAAGACCAGAGAAACTCCCAGGCACCTTTTATGCAATTAGTGATTTATTTTCTGAACGACTCTGAAACAAAATGGTAGGTGCTCATGGTCCCAGCCAATGCAGGAAAAAAAGGCTGTGTGTCTCACGGTCGCTGGGTGCATTCCTTTCATCATATTCCTTTCATCATTTCCTTTGCTCGCTTTGCTTTGCTCGTGTGAAATGGACCCTTG